>BSBK01007006.1:1032500-1038663 GCA_027943335.1 Chamaecyparis obtusa
ACCCCCCCTCTCAGTATTTCCTATTTCTAACAATTGGTATCAGAGCATAGTTACTCGAAGAAGGAACATTCAAGGAAAGCTTAGCAGCTTGAGTAAGATCTCTATGGATATGGATCAACTTCAGAAGAATCTTGAAGAAGCTCTTGAACAGATTGATATGCTAATTGATGAAAGAAACTCCTTAAGAAGAAAATATGAAGATGCAAAGAATGTTATTGACAAATTAAAAGGTAAGATTGAAGATCTGAAATCTGAAAAGAAATCTGATATGCTTGTTGAAGATTGTGATGAATTAGAAAAAGAAAATGAGATCCTTAAGCATGAGTTGAAAATAGTAAATCTGAAGCTTAGTATGAAAGATGGAAATTTGAGATCTGATAATGAAAAATTAAAAATTGAGAATGAAGATCTGAGGTCAAGACTTGAAAAGGAAACATCCGAATCTAAAAAAGTAAAAGTACAGTATGTGGAACTTGAGAAGTATAATAAAATTGTGAAAGGTGAATTAACTCAATCTAAACAACAACTTGAAAGGCTATATTCAAATAGTGATAAGACTGGAAAACAAATTTCTTTTGAAGAACCATTCTTTGATAGGACTGGATTTGGATTCAGTATGTTTAGAACAATCCATGAAAGTAAGAAGCTAGATTTGAAGACATCTGAAAGTGTGGAGGAAATAAAGCTAGATGAGAACACATTAGAAGATCCACCTAAAGAAGAACCACCTAGAGAGAAAGAAGAATCAAAGCAAGAAGAATCAAAACAGGAAGAATCATCTAAAGGTATGCAAAGAGAATTCAAAGGTAGATGTTTTGCTTGTAATACTATTGGGCACATGAAGAGAGATTGCACAGGTAAGCAATTTAAACCTCTTAATGGACATTGTTATAATTGTCATAGTTTTGGACACAGAGCTAACGAATGTAGAAGACCTAAAGTAATTTTGAATAATTATGATAGAATGATTGGGAATACTAACAATGCAGATAAGAAATCTATTGAAGAAATGAATCAAAGAAAAGTGGTAGTATGTTTTAGATGCAACAAAGTAGGACATATTGCTAGAAATTGCAGGTCACAGATTAACCAACAAGCACAAAGATTTGGAAACAATGGAATCATTTGTCAGATATGCAACAAGTTTGGACACTCAGCAAGATTTTACAGAATGAACAATGGAGGTTATCATCATAACCCTAACCCTAGGAACAATGCAAGAAGGAATGAAAATGCAGGAAACAAAGAGAAAGGTTGTTGTAGTAATAAAGATGAAGTAAAATTTGATAAAGGCACAGATCAAGGAGGTATAGTTAGCACTGAAAGTAGTCAGGAAGGTAATGTATCTAATGGTAAGGATGAATCTTTACCTGACCCTTCTTTAAGTACTTAAATTATGTAAGTTTCTGTAGTTTAGGACTTAGGATTAGTGTAGATTAGGAATTTGAATCAGTTAAGTTTTGTGTAGTTAGATATAGGTTTATTATGTTGTACTAATGCTATGATTAAGTGCGCAAAAGAAAATATTGTGTTTTGCAAGGTCGTAGAAATTTTTATGGTTGCAGGTTTGCAGAATCAGCTTTTTGAGGTTTTAGGGGCAAAATGAATGAATGTGATGTCAGATCGAGTTAATGTGAAGTGTTATAAGGTTGAAATCAAAGTTATCACAATTACAAAGTGATTGAAAAGAGATTTGAAAGAAAAAAAAGTGATTTGAGGACGATTTGAAGAAGTTTGGAAGCAGTTTGCAACGACGATCATACCAAAACCCTAGATTTGCAAAGTTGAGGTATTTTTTGATCTTAAATCAGTTGATAAGATGGATATTTCTATGGTTCATAATGTCAAGGATAAGAATAGACCTAAGAGTAAGAAAGAACTAGTAGAACCAACTGAAATTGATAACAGTCTAGCACTATCATCCATACCAGACGGAGTATTGCACATTGAGAATGTTAAAGGATATTTAGGTTGCAAGTTTGAAACTTTGGAAGATGCAGATTTTAGTGATGATTAGAGGAAATTGTACAATCAAGACATGTCAGTTAAACCAGCTTATGGGCACCTAGAGAACAATGAAATTATCAAATATTCCATGAAGTATGAATTTAATGATGAGGAATGTACCAAGATCATTTTAAGTAGAATCCACAATGGGAAATTCTAGATGGAGGACAGAGTTATTGATATAACTGCTGACCTAATTCATGATGTTACTAGATTATCTTAAGTTGGAGAGATTCCACTGAATGAAAAGAACATGAGAAAGATTGTTTTAGACAACACTGGAACTAGCTATAATGGTAGAGGAATTGTGATAAGTAAGATTAAGCAAGATGATGTTAGGTACCTTTGCAAGATCCTAACAACTAAATTATGTGGTAGTTCAAGGGAAGATGACGTGGCTATAGGAATGGTTCATGTAGCTTATCTTATGTGTATTGAGAAGAAACAAGTAGACCTATGTGAAATTTTGAAAATTCAGTTATTTGAGAACTTAGAAAAGATTAAGAAGGCTAAGTACACACAGTTTAGGTTTTCATCTCTGATAACCTATATGTTTTTCCATATTTTGAGAAGATTTCCTTACACAGTTGATTGGAGTGATAATGTGAACACAATGGAAAGAATAAACTCAGTCTACATGAAGCACCTTTTTGATAAAGTTAATGATAGTGTAAAGCTTGTATTGAAGACTTTTCAGAATATTGTTAAGAACAAATCAAGGATTCCTCAATCCTTAGTTGAAAAGCATAAAGATGACATTTTTTTTATGGTAGACACTGATTTCACCTACATTGAAGCAGTTGAGCCTAGAATGGAATTCATAGACCCTCTTGGCTATGAAATATTTGAAGCAAAAATAGTAGGATATGTGAATAGATTGTTAAAGTGTGAGTTGGATGGTCATGCAAATAGGTTTGGAACCTATGAAGAGAATTTCAACTCTGCAATAAGTTTGAGAGAAAAGAAGCAATCTAGTAAGAGAGTTGAATCTATTATGAAGAAAATACTAAAAGAATCAGGTATGTCAAGTCATGAGTTTGACATAGCTAAGAAGACTACAGAAGCTTTGAAGCAAAGTGAAAATCTTGTAATTTCACCTGAGACATCTAGTGCAAATCCTGTTGATCCTATTGCAGTAAAGGTAAAAGTTGAAGTACCTGAAAAAGATGGAGATAAATCTTTTTCTCCTATTCCTAGCAAAAGAGTAAAAGTGAGTGCAACAGGACCCGGCAAGAGATAGAAAGTAATTGTACCACCTATACCTATAAATGTAGCAGTAATTAAAGATGATGATGTAGTTTCAATCAAGAAGAAAACTTGGAAACCAAGAATTGAAAGAGTTAATGAAGATATATTGAAGCATTGAGACTTCACTAAGTTGAATAAATTCTATGATCTATATGGATCATTTGACAGATTGAATTTTGAGAGTGCAATGATTACACATATGATTGTGACAGATAAGAAACTTAGCACTATTCATGGTAAGATCCCAGAAGATTTGTATAACAGACTTGTGAATAGAAAACAAAGAGCACAAGAAGAGGACAAAAAGATGAGAGAACATGTAATCAGACAGTTTTGTGAAGTTGAGGATGAAGATCATTTGAAGAGATTCTTGAATTCTCTTGGAACTTTATTGAGAACTAAGAGAAGAACAATCCTTATAATGGGAGGCAAAAAGGAGGAAGTATAGAAAGAGACAGAGCAAGCAGTAATGCAAGTTCTTACAGATATAGTTGTAGAAAATCATGTTGAATCAGACCCTCAGCAAAAGCAATCAGAGGAACCGCATGCAGAGGAAGTTGGTATTGAAGAAGTTCCATCTTCTTCACATATCAATATTGGCAAAGAATCAATGGACATTGAAGGAACCAAAGTGACACTAGAGTCAGATGATGCAGTATTTCATGATCTAGGAAACATTGTTGACAATTTGGCTTTAGAATAGCAAGAGAAGATTACTGAATCAAAAAAGGATACAGAGGCAGTGGAAGCATCAGCAGTATCAGAATCAATTCCAGCAGTACATACAGTTAAAGGTAAACAAATTTTGACAGAGGTCACTACCCCTAGTGCACCTGACAGTAAGAAGAGACAAATTGGTTCAATTTTTGAAGACCTTGGAAAAGAAGTTGAAGATGATGATCAGCTTGAGTTCATCACATCTCTTAACAAAACTATTGGAAAGAATAAGAAGGTGAAGGACCTTGAAGGCAAAGTTAGAGTTTTGACAGAGAAACTTGAGAGTGTGATCAGCACTAAGGTATCTGAATCAGATCCACTTGAGAAAGCTAAAATAGTAATAAACTCTTTTGACTCTAAATTTTCTAACTTAAAGGATATGGCTAGAATAAAAGTTCAGGAAGACTTTGAAGTAGAAATGCAACAAAATTTGAGTGTAAATATTCGAAATGATATTGGTAGTTTGGATGTATGCATAAAGAATTTGAGGAAACATTTTGAGATTGGAAAGAGTTTGTATATACAATGCACAAAATTAGAAATCCTAACAGTTGAAGAAGATAAGAAGATCAGAGAGAAGATAGATGCAATTACAGCTGAAACAAACACCTTGTCAAGCCCAAATGTAAAGATAAGTTCTGTAGAGAAGAACATAAGGAAGTTAAATGATGAAATCAGAATGTTAGCAGAGGAGAAGAATAGAAAGATGCTCAGGATTAACATCTTGAGAGAGCACATCTCAATCAAGACCTCAATTGTTGAAGACCAAATTGAGCAGTGTCTTTTAGCAAAGACATCTTTTCAGAAGTTTAGCTTCAATTCCCTGCAAGCTTGTCAGACAGCAGCATACGGATTGAGTACTCTACTCAATGTTGTTG
Source organism: Chamaecyparis obtusa (assembly GCA_027943335.1). Taxonomy (NCBI): domain Eukaryota; kingdom Viridiplantae; phylum Streptophyta; class Pinopsida; order Cupressales; family Cupressaceae; genus Chamaecyparis; species Chamaecyparis obtusa. Next base: position 1,037,351 of record BSBK01007006.1, read on the forward strand.
AATCCATCAGGAAGGTATGGGACAAAGATTTTGAATCATGGAAGTCAGAGTTTGGTGACTGTGTTGCGAGCCTACCAGCTTTGCAATAGCTGATAACAAGGTATAAAGTTTTTTTTTGAAATTTTTGTACACCCTATCTTTGTCATTGTTATCAAAGGGGGACAGATAGCAAAAAATTGAATATATTATGAGGAAGGATACTCATAGGGGGAGCTATTCCATGGAGTACAATATTTTATATGTGTTGTATAACTTTTGGCCACAATTTTGTGTAAATACTTTGAAGTTTTGTTTGCACACTTAGCCAATTTTCCCATATGTTGCCACCAATGACAAAGGGGGAGATTGTTGGCAATTTGGCTAATGTGGATGCATAGATGTTGTCATTATGGAAACATATGATCTCTATTAAGAGCACAAAATCTGGAATGCAAGTATGGCAAGTTGAAGGAAGAAATTGTCTAAGTATGGATACAGTGATCCTGACAGAGCACCCGATGAAGATTTAGTTGGCGACGTTCACTGGAGAAATATTTTTGTTTGCATAGTTAACTGAAGCTTCTACAGAGTATGAGGATACTCCATCTTAGTGCACATAAAGTTTGGAGTAGTACAAACAAAGTTTTTGTAGACAGAACAGTTTTGGAGACAGTATTAGCGAAAGAGTTAAGGGATTATTTTTGCTTGTCAAAAAAATGACTTAACATTATGAAGGGATGACATCCTAGATGTTTACTCTTGGATAAATATTTTGGAAGCCGACCATGTAAAGTTACTAGCTCTAATAACTCATATATTAGGCATACTTGAAATGTAATGAAATATATGTGATGTGTGAAAAGAAAGAAAGATAACTTGTGATAGTTGTATATTGTGATAGCAGCAAAGGCTATTGATGCAAAGTTGTAAGCAATACCATATTACAGTCAGAAACATTTTGTATTACCTATTTGGGCAGTGAGCTCAGCTGGTGATCAAGTTTTGTAATCTAACTCCTAACAGGGTTAAGGCTTCTAACAAGGCCTAAAGTCCTTTAACCAGGATAGATCTACTATATATTATAAATTGACTCCTAACAGGGTCCAATATCCCTAACAGGATACTTTTGATTAGTGATCTTTGTGGGTACCATCCCCACCGGGGTTTTCCCTTGGGCAGGGTTTCATCGAGAACATATCATGTGTTATGAGTTCTTTCTATTTACTGTTATGTTTGTTAATCAGCTTGATAATCTTTGTATGCACTAAAGTAATCTGTTATATCCATAAGTGGGCAAAAGAAAAAGTTTGTGAAATACTGATTCACCCCCCCCC
>BSBK01007007.1:0-7500 GCA_027943335.1 Chamaecyparis obtusa
CCAAATGCAAATGTCTGGGGATGGTAAATATTCCTCCCCCAGCGTTGTTGGCTAGGCTCTTAAGTGAGTGACAAGCGGTTAGCATAACCGGGTATGGAGACTCCACGGAACTATTAAAAACCTGATAAAATAGAGGCTACCCTATCTACATCTGAAAGTATCAAAATCCTTGTGCAAGGACCGATTCCAAGGGGTTTACCGGGTCGCCTCAAGATTACTCACCATTTGTATTCCCTTTTAGGGGGTACCAAGCTGTGGGCAAGCGATTTTGATACTCAACTTCCTAGGTAGATCTTCTTGAAGTGCATAAACAGTCAAATACTTCGTGAAAACATTGTTGGAACATACACTTTTCAAAGCTTTATCAGAGTCAATTATCTTGTTTGTATCCCACAGGTTGCTTTGTCCTTGCGGAGATTGCTTATCTGAAAATCTTTGTTGAAATCTATCCTTTTCCATTGGAAAAACATCAAACTGATCTACAACTTGGTTCAAGATACTTAGAACAGCCATGTCTGTCCAAATCCTCCCAAAATTTAGAAAATGTCCAAAACTTTCAGAATCTCAAATCATGGTCTTCTAGTCATATTCAATCCAGTCTTGTCATCCTTTCCTCCTATCTTAGGTTAGCAGAGTCATCTTGGTCATCCCCCATCCCCTTGTCTGTCTTCCTCTAGAGTCAGTTTTCTTCCAATCTTGAGTCAAATCCAATCGTAGTCTGATCCTGTCAGTCATTCCAATTTGAGTCTTAGTCTTCCAATCCATCTTCATCCTTCATTCATATCCAACTCATCCACAAGTCATGTCTCAAAACTATTATGATGAGTTTGGTTATTATGTCTCTCCCCTTAATCCATCCTATCCCAATGACGATGAAAGCCTTGTAGATCATGATAAATACTTTGAAAATCCTAACAAGCTTGCTCCAAACATCTTCCAACATCCAATCATTCCTCCAAAATATCCTATCATGCCTTCACGCTTATCCACTAGCACTCCCTTTCATGTCCTTGGCAAGGAAAATCCATTATCTTATCCATCCACAACTTATCCCTATCTTAAACCTACACATCCTCCATATGCATCCTTCATACCTCCATCTCCTACTATGGTCATATCCCAATCACCACCATTCCCTCGAAACACTTCACGCTACTTCTCTTATCTAAAACCTCCATCCACTTATCCTCCAAAACCCTTTCAAAACCAAACACCAAGTCTTCCAATCCTTTTCCCCAATCCTCCATCCTATCTCAATCCACCATCTTCTATTCCAAACCACATTTCCAAAAATCCCCTCCCACAAGTAGAGTGCATCCTTCAAACCACTTCATATCCTGTACCTCGATCCATCACCTCTACTTCTTCAGCACCATCATCCCCTCAAACAGGTTCACCATCTTCCACTCCATCATCATGTGAGGACTATCCTAGCTATCCATCTCCTCCATCTTCTAATCCTTTTTCACCACGAAAGTCTCCAAGGAGTTTCACAAGGAAGCCAAAAACAAATCCCACTCCTAGAGTTGAAGAGCCAAGCCATCTCAAAACTTCATGTGAAGCCATCATTGATGAGGCCCATCCATTGCTCCCATCTGTCATCTATATTCCGTACATTGATCATCTTCCATCTCCTAGCATCATTGAGTCCCTTCCATCTAAAGTTTTCATCCAATCCCCACCAACATCACCTCCTCCTAGCATTATCCAAAGCACATCTAGTGAGCCCCATGAGTTCACCCTTCTTCCTACCATCACAGCTATAGAATCTTCCATCCTTTCATCCATACCATCTAAAAAGTTCACCCCCTCTTCCTGCCATCACAACTGTAGAATCTTCCATCCTTTCATCCATACCATTTGAAAAGTTCACCCCCTCTTCCTGCCATCACAGCTACAGAATCTCCCATCCTTCCATCCACCCCCTTTGAAGACTCCATCCATACATCCCCCATCATTCTATCCACACAATCCTACCATGTCAAAATCTTGTCCAAAAGCATGTTGAAATACTCGCAGAAGAAAATCAAGATCCAATCCCTTCACTTCCCCCATCACATGTTCTATTGCTTCCATCACCCCCAATCCAAAATCCTACAATCCCAATTCCTCCAATCCAAGATCCTATCATCCCAATTTCTCCAGCTAAAGATCCATTACTATCCCCCAATCCTAGTCCAAATCCCACCATCCTATCCTCTCCTCTTGAGGATTATCCAATCCAAACTATCACATTGCCATCACTTTATCCTCTTGGTCCACTTACATTTGTGAGAGGTAGCCCACTTGAAGCAGAAGCAATAAGTTCCATATCTTCCATTAGGGAACTAGAAACTGGATGTTTATCATATTCCCTAAGTCAGAAATATCCTTGTTTGGATAAAATGCTCAAGAAATGGAATTATCAAGGCAAAGGCCTAGGAATCCATGAACAAGGAAATCTAGAGCCTATCCAAGACAAGAAACATCCAAAATCATGTGGAATTGGTCACACACCAGGCGAAGGCACTTCCTCCAGAAATGTTGGTACAACTAAAGCTAAATTCAAGCATCCTTCCAAACCCACCATCACATCTTCCAAAGCATACAATGCTATTCCTCCTCCTCCATCATTACAACCCAAGACAACCTATCACATTCCTCCTTCATCCTCCAAATGCATTTTGGGTCCCTATGTCCCAAAATCTACCAGCACATATCCTTCACATGCTAAATCCATTTTGGGACCTTATATCCCAAAATATCATCCCCCATCTTATCCTACTCAGTCTTTCATCCAAAATCCAAGCATCCCTAGTCGGGATCAACAAAGGCACATGCCCACATATCCTATCTACCAATCTCCTTCCATCTCTCCATCCATATTTCCTCCATCCCTCACATCTCCTCATATTCATTCCAATGCTCCTTGCAATTTGGATGCCATATCAAATATGCATAAAGGGAAATATCCAAAAAAATCCAAAGATTGCCATGTCCAGTCTAAACGACATGGTCAACCAAAGTAAAATCCAATCAAGTGATCCAATGCATCCCAATGGCCGCAAAGGCCCAGCAAAGCACCAGCAAAATCCACTACATGGCCACAAAGGCCCAGCAAAGCAAAAGCAAAATCTGATGCATACCAATGGCCACAAAGGCCCACCAAAGCTAAAACAAAAATGATATGGATCCCAAAGAAAATAGATGTAATGCACCTAACAGAAATATCCACACTGGCATCCGAAGTTGCTAATCCACCAGCTACTCAGTTTCCTCCTCTATCTCCTAAATCCATCTTGGATCCCTATGTTACAAGATCTCCTAGGACAAATCCTCCATCATTTCCACATTTGTCTTCTGCATCCCATCAACTTCATCCATCTCCCCAGCAACATGTGCCAATGTTGATCCTGACAACATCCCCCTATCATGATCACTTTCCATCTTTCCATCCAACACTTTCTACCACCATATATCCCATCTACCCCCATCCAATCTGTGCTTTTGCATAAATCCATCCATCCTAGCAAAGCTGTACCAACATCCAAGCAAATCAGAAGATCAATGAAGAAAGATAGCAACACATAAGGAATATTAGAAGGTCAACATCTAGTAAGCAAAAAATCAGAAAAATCCATAAAAATTGAAAAAATCAAGAGCAAAATAAATATCAAAAAAAAGAAAAAGAAAAAGAGAAAAACTTTCATCCAATGGTGAAAACTTGGCAATTCAAGCGCCTTGGATAAGTACCATGATGAAAACCTGACAAACATGCATCATGCGTAGGTCCCCCCAATTCCTTTCTGCAGTTGGGGGCCATTCCCTTCTATCACCCTCTTATCCAACATCTCCTCCATCCCATTTGTCTCTCACCTCCTTCATCCTCCTTTGGATCTTGATGACAAAACAAAGACTACCAGGTATACATGCTTTTGGGCACCTTCTTGGCATCCATCACACCTTTCAGCTACATATCCTCTATCCAATCCATTCATCCTAGCTTCCAACTACCTTCCTCATCCTCTTGTCGGCATAGCTTCTATCCAATCATACCCCATCCTACCACCTCTAAAAATACATGAACTATCCTAAGCAGGGGGCATCTTATTCCTTGGTAACATATTCCTTGGAGACTATCTTTCATCAAAATCTTCCATCTCCCAAATCCTTAAGAAAATCCACCATCCAATCTCCCCAAGCATTCCTCTATCCAGATCCCTCAGCGGTTCCTCCAACATTCCATCTTTCAATCCTCAAGCATTCCTCCATCCAAATCCAAATCTTCCTCCATCCAAGTCTCCTAGCAGTTCCATCATCCTCATCCTCATCATTTCCTCCACACCGCCATCACTTGGTATCTTCCCTTGTCATTGGTATCTAGCTATAGGCTATCTTTCATGCGATCCAATGCCATTCATCCATCTCCAAACATTGCAAGCCATCTTCCAATCCTCTCCACATCCTCTAGCTATCCAAAATCCAACATCCAAGATCAAGCCAACCGATCAAATCACATCCTTAGTCTTGTAGCAAGCCTTGATCTCAATCCAATTATCATCATTGGGATATGTCCTTCCCAAAATCCATGTCATTTCAGGACACATCATCTACCGTCAGTCCATCTTGGCTTTCCAGCCCAACTGGGGCATTGTCTTGCATATCTTTGGAGTTTCAGCTTCACCCCCAGGTTCTTTGTACATCCTAATCCTAAGCTTCTATACATATTTGTTGTAAATATCCTCGCGTCTTGTTGTACATATCCTTGTTAGTCCTGCAGCAGTATTTGATCAAAAATCTTGTCCTACCCAGCCTCGCACTTCAGCAACATCAATTGTCAACTATCCTTGATCATCGCGACTATCTTTGAACCACATCATTTGCCAATCAACAACACAACATTCTCCCCATCAGCATAAGGTCCGTACAGATGTATGCTTCTATTTTGTTTGACCTAAGCCTAATCAGGGGTCCCCTCAATTGTATCCTTCCTGTCCGACCCAATCTTCCACCAAACACACTAGGTCCGTGTCGATGTATCCTTCCACACGTTCAGACCAATCTTCCCCGCCATCAATCAAATCAAATCTCTCTCCTTGACAAAGGTTGTCTTTTGGAGTTATCATTTTGACCTTGGATTTTGTCCTTTGGGTCGTGTTAATCTTTTATGGCTTCTCGTTGTTCTCTACTCAAAGTCGCCACGATCCTTTATATCATGGTGCGCTGCGAATGAGGACAATCTGGGGCAAGGTCTTTTGATCTTTTGCTTCTGCCAGTGAGTCAGTCGTGTGTTTGTGGTTTCTTCAGCATTGTTTCCACTATGCCTCCTCCGGGTTTCATGTGTGATGATAGGGAAACCTTGCGTGTCTTTTTAGCGTCAGTCCTATGCAACGCTGGTGACAAGGCCTCGTGATCCCAGTATCTTTGGCAGGTCTCTAGCATTGCTATATCAAACTAGGTTGTGCTCTCAAAAGATCCAAAGCACGGAGCTTCCCCAAATCCCCTGCATCTTGCATCATATAGATTAATCTTGCATCCTCATATAGCTGCATCCTGCATTTTGCATTTCATCTCATCTTGCATCCACCCATCTTTGCTCTTGGAAGCTTGGTTATTTATCTCCCCTTCTTCCTAGGTCCTTCCTTCTCTGTTTCCTTTCGAGAAAATTCCACAACGTTTACTCCTTGCATTATTTTCTCGAGGGGGCACAACCCATCATTCCTCTAAATTCTAGCCTGGGGCATCTTATTTTCTTGTCTTTGACGCCACGCCACTTGCGGCATCACATCAAAGAGGGGCAAAATGTAGACACCTAAAAATCCTTTAGAAAATAAATTATTTTTATTTTCTAAAATTTTTTTGATGACATCATCATTTATTAATTAATTAATTAATTTATTTTTATGTCATTAAATCCCTTTATCTTATTTAAAAATATTTAATTAAGGAATCCCTCCCAAAAATGTTTAAATCTTATTTAAACATTATCTCCTTATTTGTTAATTTTTTAATTAATTAATAAATTGACCTAAAATCCAAAAAAAAAAATAATTTATTTATTTTTTCCCAAAACCTTGCCAATTTCCTAAAGGCCACTACCCTCTTCTAGAATATTCTAATCCTTCTTTAATTTCGATTAAAAGCTAATCCCATCATTTCCTAACCCTAATCCGAACTCAAGATATTTAATTAAGATTAAATATTAATCCTCATGTTTATTAAATTTATTTTTAATAAATATCTTCTCAAAACCTAAAAACCTTGAAATAAATAAAACTTTATTTATTTCCTAAATTTCTATTATCCCTAAAAAGCCTAGACTTTTCTAGAAAGTCTTTATCCTCATCCAAAGCCTAGACTCTTCTAGAAAGTCTTCATCCTTATCCCCTTGACTCAAGACCCTAACCTTACCCCAAACTCTAACCTTTCTTCCTAACCCAAGCCCTTAGGAAATCTTATAAATACTCCCTCTTCCAAGAGAAATTCATTAGCTTGGTCTTTCATCTTCATGCATTGTTATCGTGCTCTTTTACTTCTAGCTTTAACATAATCAATCTTAATTGTTAGATTTCATTGTTTTCTTCAAGCTTTTTAGCACATCATAGCTTAGCAATAATGGATTAACCTAGTTTCTCCCATTGTTTTACATAAGCATAGCATCATATCACACCTATTTCGGGCTTAAAAATCAACTTAATCATACTAGTTGCATCAATTTGAGTTCTTGAAGCCTTAGGGGCAATTTTGGGTGTTCTACCCAATATTGTGTCATTTATGGGGTTCTCATGAGTCTCAATCCTTCCAAATCAGCATTAGGAACATGCTCCAGGTGCTTTGAGAGCACACCCACATCCTCTAAGAAAGAGCAAATCAAACAGTGCTTGGGTGCACCTGTTTAAGCTCTATCTGAGGTGGTTTAGCTTAGATGTTTTTGTTTTGAATTGATATAATGTTAGATTAAAACTTAATGTTTCTTGTCTTAGCCTTTCAAAACAGATCCAGATAGCCTAGTCTACAATACACACACACACACACATGTATATATGTATGTATACATACATACATAGATATATCTATATATATATATATATATGTATGTATGTATGTATGTATGTATGTATGTATGTGTTAATATGATTTAGAACAACAGAGAGGGGGGGGGGGGTGAATCAGTTGTTCTTAGGTCCTGATGTATAAAAATAACTTCAAACACTTTTCTTTAAATCAGATCAAGCAACCAAATCAACCTCGATCATCACTAATTCAATAATAGAAACATATAACTCAGCAGTCCACTACCCAGCTGTATCTAACTTGTAAAACACAAAAATGTTCAAACAAAAACATTCACACAAGTTTTGACACCAGGATTTATAGTGGAAACCCAATATGGGAAAAACCACTTTGTAACATGCTACTATTATTTTCACTCTTCTGAAGTGAGCTCGGTTAAAAGCCAACCCTGTCAAAGGTTACAATACACACTGTCAAGTGTGACCTGGTTAAAGGATTTCAATCACC
>BSBK01007007.1:12500-310000 GCA_027943335.1 Chamaecyparis obtusa
CGATAAAAATAAAATAAAATAAAAGAACTCTACTTTCCTGTATGCTTTGATGCATGTTGACACCCTAATCCAACCTTCCCTTTAGACTTAGAAAATAGGAACACCAAACTAGAAAGTAGAATATGCCTATCAATTTCAAATTGTTTGACAACTTATCAAAAGCCATTATGACATATCTATCTTTTTCACATCTTATAGTCATCACATTCCATGAAATGAAATCTCTTTTGTGACATTCATTCAAACAATTCATTTCTTGTTTATGCTTCTCTATTTCACATGTACGTCTTCTAGGGCAGTTGCAATGACAACATCTAAAAAACAACTATCTAGGAGTCGTCCATGCACTCCAAGCTATCTAGAGTGGAATTACATCTTATACTATCTAATAATTAGTAAAGCACTAGTCTATATGTACATGATAGATATAAATACACCTTAGGTTGTCTAGAACAAATAGACACACACACACACATTATTACATCAACACTTGGATGACTTATTGTGGATGTTTTGAAATGTTATATTTGAAGAATTATTTTAGTTTTTAATTTTCTTTAAATAAATCTTTTTCTATACCATGTATCTCCATCTATTCATATTATAAACTCAAAATAGAAGGAAAAAAACAAAAAAAAAATGTATATAATACTAACCTATATAAAGAATGATTTTTGGGCACCATTTTATTTAATTTGTGGGTTGTATGTCCAAATCAAATCATTAATAAATCTTTCAGTCAACCATGGGGTAGGTGGCATTCACATTGAAAATGATGAGCATTTCAAATAATCAAGGGTTGAAGGAAAGTCATACCATATGCCAAGGATTGGTGCATTAAAAAATTGAGGAATTGAGATAGACAAGAAGCCATGCAAAAAGAGATGAGGAAAGAGGGAGGGACAAAAGACAAAGCTTGTTAAAGAAAAAACATTTTGAGATGTTAGAATCACGAATCTAAAATACCTCCAAGAGATTGAGATAAGGGTCAACCAAATTTCTTACTCCTATTTAAGTCATATAAAACAAATTAATATAATATTGGGCTTTTGGGGTTGGGTGAAAAGGGGTGCTTGAACAAGGAATGGTCAAAATTGTAACTCCAAAGATGTTAGCAAGGATTGATAAAGTTTCATTCTTTTGAGGTTGGGTGGAAAAAGGTACTTGAATAAGGGAAGACCAAAAATATGACTCTAAAGTACATAGGAAATTTGAGGGTAAATGGATTGGAGTTTATCGAATAGGGATAACTTATATTAAATACTAGGACTGATATTAAGGTGCGGGAAATTCTAATACTGTGATACAAGTAGAGGGACTTAGAAGGGAAAACAAATTCTTAGGAACTTTACATATGGAGAATGATATGTCTAACAAGTATGAAGAGATACTGTAAAAATGAAGCACCAAAAACAACACTTATACAAATTCTACAAGAACATGAGTAAGTTGCCTAGATCAATAAGGAGAGTATGCAAGTACAAATGACCTTGAAAGTTTGAAATGCCAAAAAACACAAAACATTAAGGAAAATCCAAGAAACAACCTAGAATTAAGTTTTTTTTTATGGATTTTGGGTATCATTTCACATTTAGGGGACCAATTTACAATGTCTTAGATAGAATAAAAATGATGGGTCAAATATGATTGAAACACACAAAATGGAAGAGACTCGAGAAAAAAATGACATTATACATTCAAGTCCCAAGATCATTTATATGCATTATCAAAACACATAACTATAAGAACAATATTTGGAGGGTTTTTAAATTTCATATATCTTAAAACATTTTTGAACAAACTTGTTGAGTTTCTTCACATGTCACATCATTAGTTGGTCCAATCTAAACCATGTCAACACTAACAACTAAACTGTGCTATTACAATGCAATTTAAATTCCTAAGGGGTTAGAAAACTATTTTTTATAAAAAAAGAAGTAAAATACAAATATATTGCAATAATATTAGAAAGTTGTGTGACTAAACAAAATATTATAAGGAAAACATGCACATAGCTAAAACAACCCCTCTCACTTGCTCATAGATCTATAAGGCAAACTTGACCATGTACTAGATTTTAAGAAAATAAAAAATAAATCTTGATAGAGAGAACAATGTCACCCTCACAATAAATGTGTAGCCAATAGCATGGAAAAAATCAATAAAGTGGATGGAAATAGAACTTCCCTAATTGTTTAACATATGCCATCATATATAGGTGGGTAATTAATTTTGAAAATGAAGAGTCCAACTTCCCAAACATGATACAATATTAGCAAGAGCAACAAATCTTAATTAATTTAATGTACAAATATTTAGATATTATATTAAAATAAAATAAAAATTATTTTTATGATGGTGAAGATGAGTTTTAATATTCTTTTAATCAAATTGGTTTAGAGGACATATCAAACACTTGAATAATTCAATTATACATTATTTGTTTCTTTTACTTCATATCTCAATTCACAATATGTATTGTTTAGTTTTTATTGTCTTCTCTTTATTTTTTTTGTCAATACAACATTATAACTAATTTCTAAACTATAAGTTCATATATTGCATCCAATTTCAACAATATTTATTTGCTCAATAAGAAACATGGAATTGCATTTATAATATCCATTATTCCATTCCACCACAAGATTATATATGCAATTGAATGAACTTCCAAAAATAAAGGGATCTTCATTCCATGCATTTCTTAAGTTTATTTGTTTGGTCTCTTTTTTGTCGATTTGAAGCAATTACTTTGTTAAAGTTGGTGATAGGTTGCACTTGGTCCTAATAATTGCCATATTTCTTTGACATAAGATTATGCATGAATAATATATCACAAAAAAATAAAGCATTGTTGTTTCATACTTGGTTGGTTATACTTTTGGAATAAGAATTAATGCTCGAAAAAGTCAAATAAAGATTATTCCTAGCCCTAAACACTTCTAACTATATAATGTGCCTCCAAAAACTAAACAACTTTGTTCTATGTTTAGTTAAATGAGTTTGCTATGGATTACTATTTTAACTAAGTCCTCGTGAAACTAAGGAACTCAATTCCATGTATGACTATACTATTACATCAAAATTATACACAACTTATCCACAACTTTAACTAGAGTCAAAGAGCTTGACAAACATCCTATGGAAGAGGCTTAAGAAATAATAACATAGATTGCCTTTTTGTTTTAGATAATGAGAGATCCATTACAAGATAAATGAAAATTTATCCTAAAAATAAAAGTCCCTACTTTTTGATTATGAGATTCCAAATAACTATTATAAAATAGGAACTTAAAATTTTCCTTACCAATTTAAAAGATTTTATTCAATATCATGTCATTAGAACATATGAATTCTTTGTTAATTTTTAATATTAATTAATACTATAAAATCCATAAATAAACATCAACCTAAAAGTTCTCAATAATGTTTTTTATATTAATAATATTAAAAAATCTATAAAATCAATTCCTACAAAGAATCCATAACTTTTTTTTAAAATATATTTATAATTGAATCCACACAATAAAATTTACATAAGATATAAAAAACACTCAAATTTCTGTCAAACTTATCTTGAATTTTTTTAAATAACCCTCTCCATAGAATCATAGCCTTCTGCCAGCTAGGCTCATCTATCCTTTAAAAAGGCTTTGCAGGAATCATACCGTTACATTTCAAATTCACGAACGGCACACAAGATTGTTCCGCCAAGCTGCACGTCGAATGGAAGAAGAAATGAGCTTCAATTCCCTCCCATCGGCTTCTGCCGGTAAATTTTGCTCACTTTGCATTTTCTATAATCACGTAACCTGATTCACCATTTCCATTCTGATAAAGATGAGACTGTCTGCCGGTAAATTTTGCTCCCTTTGCATTTTCTATAATCAAGTAACCTGATTCACCATTTCCATTCTGATAAAGATGAGACTGTCTGCCTGTAAATATTGCTTCCATTTCATTTTGCACGATTTTAGTTTTTCTTATAAGCATAATTTTGTCCCGTTCCTTTTAACGCCGGTAAACCACGTCATTATGGCCATTTTTTCTGTTACCTCTCTAATTTCCTGTAATTATTACGGATCTACAATTTGTAATGAAAATTTTGTTAATCGTGCGAGCATTATCAGAGTTATAGTCAAAATTTTGAGGTTTCTTGCCGGTTTTCCTGCCTCATGTTTGCTTGTAATAAATCTTTTTCAATCTAGTTGATCTTTATCGTTTAGATGAAACTTGCTAATTATTTTGAAATAGGCGAGCCAGATGAATTTTCTTTTAAAGATTTGGTAGAACTATTGCAAAGAAATACTAACATCAATGCATACGGCATTTGGGATTAATAATTTTTCCCCTTATCACTGGATTGCATAGTCTTGGCTAGCTAATTAACTGTTTGGATGTTAAGATTTTACGTACTCGACTTAAATCAGGGCAGCTTTAGCGAGAAATATATTAAAGCATTGTGGATTTTTAGTCTACTTTGTGTTTTCGTAGAGCTAGAGATATTACCCCGAAAATTTAGCTGTAAATTGATCTAATTATTTCCTGTACTACTAATAGAAAATAATTACAAGGTAAAACTCAACCAAATTAAAGTTCAGTTTAGGACAAAATCCAGAATTATTTTTGGTTTCCTAAATACGAAAGAAGGCCCTGGAAAGTCCGCTTTCTCCCAAAGTTAGTGATAAGGGCGAAACCCAGGGCTGCAAAATTTAAACATAAATGGGAGGAATTTATCTTGGCTTACCACCTTAAAGACTTGGGCATGGTGCATGATTTTGATTGAGTTGGTGCTTCCTTTGGTCTTAGTGAATCTAACTCCTTATCAGACATTCTTCACCTTTCAGACTATTCTTTCACATTCTTGGGTTGAATTCATTGTGCAGAAATGAGCCAGGTCATTCTTCTGTGTGGATTTGACTCTCTTGTTCAAAAGTTAAATTTCTCCCTAGGCAAGAGCTATCTTCCAATCAACTATTATTCATTGTTTTCTATACCAAAGATTTTAGATTTTTCGTCAAAGTCAAGTATAAAATCAGATCATCAAAGTGCAAATTCAAGAACAAGATCAAGATGGAGTTCAAGAAAACAAAGAACAAGAAGAGAGAAAAATTAGAGAAGATTTTTATCAACTTGAATTTCCTTTGGAAATCCAATTTCATTTTGAAGAATCCAACCACATGAAGAATTCATCACTTCAAGAAGTTCAAGATTCAACTTTACAAGTGCAATCAAGTTCAAATCATGGCAATGAGAAAATTTCCAAGAACAAAGATGGAGAAATTTGAGAAGATGAAGCAACTTGGGAATATGCCATCACAATTGAAGGCTTGATAATGTTGAGTATCAAGAGATATCTTCTCATCACAAAAGATTTGATCAAGTCTATGAGATAAGGATGCTGAGGTGGCACCCACTTGTCTTCTACCAATCAAGAAATTCCAGCTCCACATGTTTCAATCATATTATGTCAAGTGTACAATTTTCTCATTGGCTCTCAAAAGAATTGTAATTGTCATATTAGCCCATAGAGTGGTGCCTTCATGTAATTGGTTGATAGTGTGGCGACCCTAATTAGGGTTTGTAATGGGTAAATCTTGGCCCTTGATCTTTAATCGATCTTGGCCCTTCATTGTAATTGAACAACTATAAAAGGCCAATGCCTTCTCATTTGTAATAGTTAGATAGTTAGTGAGCTAGTAGTAGAAGTAGAGTAGGGTAGGAGGAGACTCGATCAAATTGTTGCCACAATACTATCAAAGTAATTGATGATTCATTGTTGGTCTTCATGGTGGATTACTTAATGTTGCTTTGAAGTGTTGCATGATTTTTTCAAATTCCTCATTTAGAGTAGATTTCATTTCATGTTAAGTAGAGGAATTTGAAAATCATGGACAATGTGAAAATCATTATTGCATCCTTAGAAGATAGCACCCTCCTATGCCTAGTTGACACGACAAAGCAGAGATTGGTTAGAGGCTCATCCCATTATCAACATTGTCTTGCATTTTAGGAGTAGAATAGCTTTCTAAACCCTTATCTCTTTGCAAGTTGTTTGGTTGGAAGTGATTAAAGTTGTTAAAGCAGTTGATATCCATTGAATGAATAATGTAAGTCCCTTTGTGATAACCAACATATCACATCATAAAAATTGAGTGAAGTCCACGATTAAGAAGGAACATTGAGGTTGTTTTATTTGGTCACACAACCCATTCTACATTGTTTAGCATATGAGCATCCTTATGCAAGAGAGAGTTGGAGATTTGATGTTTCATCTTGGAATATCAAGTATTCTATTTTGTATGTTGTAGTGGAACAAAACTCACATCAACAGGTGCCTAACAAATCCTCAACCCTAGGCCCAAGAACCAATTATTATCCCTCCCTCATATGGCTCTTGCCATCCAAATGACAGGTGTACCTAGTGAGCTGTCCATAATCCATTAACCCTCTACACTAGACCCAAGAGCCAATTACCATCCCTCTTGACTTCATGTGGCTCTTTCCATCCAAATGAGGGGTTGTATCTAGTTAGAGATCCATAATCCATTGATCCTCTACATTAGACCCAAGAGCCAATTATTATTCCTCTGGGCCTCATGTAGCTCTCGCCATTCAGATGAGGGGGTGTATCTAATGAGAGATCCATAATCCAATAACCCTCTTCACTAGACCCAAGAGCTGATTACTATCCCTCTTGGCCTCATGTGGCTCTTGCCATCTAGATGAGGGGGTGTATCTAGTGTGAGATCCATAATCCATTAATCCCTATGTTACCTCGAGTTTCTAAGACGGGGGGATGGGGAAACGTGTTTTTGAGACTTTTTTTCTTGGAATAGGGGACGACAGGGGACGTATATATATATATATATATATATATATATATATATATATATATATATATATATATATATATATATATATATATATTTTCATGAATTATATAACATTGTAACATTCATTATACCAACATAATAACATTTATAAATCTAAAATCAATGATCATCCATCGAATCATATAGAATAAGAACATAGGATAGCATTGAATGTATCAAATGAGAGTTCAAATTTCAATTTCATACATTCATAGATATAATTCATCGAAAAAATGAAGAGTGTCATATCATATATCAAAATGCGCAAAGGCTACAAGTTTCAACAAAATGAAAAGTTAAAGACTTAAAGTATCATATCATATATCAAGATTCATTTATCATTGCATAGATGTAACATATAATGTTAGAAGACTCAGTCTCAAACTTCAAAGTCAAAATGAAAACAAAGATAGTATGTTGCTGCCCCTAAGGTTTGGTCTGAGAATACTGAATATTGCTTAGATTTACTCTCTCAATTTGCAGATTTTCACTAAAGACTTCTAGAATTCATAGATAACTCTATTAACATTCTAACAACAACAAGAGCAAATGATTATTCACTTGGGCATAACTTTGTTCACTCTGGCCAAAGTATACACAACTTGCAAGGAATACATGATTTGATATTTTAGATCACATGCTTAAGATTTGATATTAGAAATAACATATTTTAATATTTAGGGCTTCTTAGAGGTGTGGGGCCCACACAAGATTAAAAAAATTGCAAATATTTTATAAAATTATCTTACGTTTTGCCTCCCACAATTGAAATGACCATCTGTCCCCAAGACGGTAGAGGGACGGCTCGACCACCCCCAGCTATCCTAGGGATGGTCAAAGATTTCTAAAACCTTCATTGATCGTCCCCAAGTTTCCAAGACGGTTTCCAAAAATTTTGCTTCATCAGGGACAGCTTGGAAACATTTTCAGCATTCCCCTTGTCCCCAAAACTGTTTCCATTTCCAAAATGGGTGCATTTAGGATGTAAATGCATTTTTGGGTAACATTGATTAATGCTCTACATTAGACCCAAGAGCCAATTATTATCCCTCTTGGTCTCATGTGGCTCTCGCCATCTAGATGAGGGGGTGTGATCAAATGAAGCAACCCCAAGGTTTACAATGCGAATGAGTGACTTTATGTTGGATATAACTCAATTTAATGATGTGATATGCTAGTAATCACATGGGGACTTGTGCTATTCTTCCTGCACTTTATCAATTCTTCTCCTCAAAGTGGCTAGAGCTTGGAACACTAACTTGACTTCAAATAAATGACAAAAAGGATTGAAGGGTTAGGAAATCTATTATATGCCTAAGGACAATGATATCAATGGATGATGCTTAGATGAGTGAATTTTTATAACCAAGCTTTGCTTCACCAAATGAAACAACAACACAAAGATGATGCAATCTCCAAAGGGAATGCAAAGGATTTTCATATTGTAATCATTCATTTGAATACCCAATATTTGCACTATCCAAATGAACATCCATAATCTAACTTAGTACTTAATCAAGTCTAGACTAACCTTACACTACGACTTGCAATCAACAAGCAACAAAAAGTATGGACATGGAATTCATCATTCATCTTCACATTTCTCTATTTTAATTAATGAGCTTTAACTAAACTATGAGAAGTAGAAACTGTGCAAAATGTAGAAGCAACAATCCACCATATCTTCAATGAAAATTGTATATTAACTTCAACATAGTCTTGACAACAATTTCTTGTCTCCTCCTACTCCACTCTAATTCTATGCCTAATCTTCTAATGATCTCCTCCCTTTACAAATGAGAAGGCCAAGCCTTTTATAGACCTCTCAATTACAATGAAGGGCCTAGATTGATTTGAATCAATGGTTGAGATAATTCAAAGAAACCCTAATATTAAATGCTAGCCACTAAGAAAATTATATTGCTTTGGAATACATATCCTTTGAGGATGAACCAATGAGAGAATTGCTTGTAGTATTTTATTAAATGCATTCCACATGCCCACTTGTGAATGAATTTGATTGGATGAACGTGGACATGTTGGTTGGGAATCCTTTGACTGGTTGAAGATGAATAGGCACCACCTCAGTATGTGTATTTTCTAAACTTCATTATTTCATCACAATGAAGAAATATCTCTTGATACTCAACATTTTAAGCCTTCAATTAATTGTGACGGTTCATATTCCCAAATTGCTTCATCTTCGTAAACTTTCTTCATCCTCTTCGTTTTGGAAATCTTCTCCTTGAATTGGTCTTGAAATCACTCTTGTCTTGATATCTTGACTTTCTTGAAGTGATTGGTTCCTTCATGTTGATCTTGGACTTGTAAACCTTCACATTGTTGGGTCCTTGTTGATCTTGGATTTCCGAAGAAAATTCAAGATGATTATAATCTTCTTCATTTGTAGAGCTTGTGCATTCTCTTTGCTCTTTGAATTCCTCTTGTCTTTGAACTTGAACTTGTCCTTATGTCTCTCCTTCATGACAACTTGATCTTGAAATTTGCAATCCCAATTCCTTCTCTTATTATCACTTTCCTTGAAGTCTTCATTTTGTTGGAGTTGAGGTCCTTCTTTCTTCATGTTGCTTTTGATGTTGCAATGGTTCTTTCTTCAAGCCTGATTCTCGAACTCTCCTTAATGCATTTGTTTGAGCATCACCTTTCTATGATCATCTACAATTTGCCTCCATTTATGAATCCTTGCAAAATGAAAGAAAATGTTTGTGAACAAAATTGAATGCAAACAAATTTTGAATGACTTGAAGTAATTCATGAGAAAACACCTTTTTTAAAGAACATGATATTAACTTTCAATTTGCGCAAAATGAATTCCTTCAATTTCTGATTTTTGCCTCTTGAAATTCTGATTTTGCAAACTCAGGGTTTCTGATTTTGTACTCTTCCTGAAATCTGGAATTCACACCTTCAAAAGATCAGATTTCTGAGTTTCTCCCTTTATATGGCAGATCTATATGTCTTGATTTCAGCCTCGATGTTGAAAAATTCTCCCAGATCTGGCAATTTCACCCTTCTTCCACAAATTCGCACTTGATTGCTTCAAATTTTGCTCAAAATTGCCTTCAAATTTGATTTTCATGACGAAACTGCCCTCAAATTCTGAGTTTTATCACCTTTATCACCGGGAATTGCCTTTTGATTTTCTGATTTTTGAACTTCCTTCGCTGGGAATTCATTGCTTGAAGTCTGGGTCTGCCTCCAAATTTGCAATCAAGTGATCAGATCTGGAAGTTATTACTTGGAGAAATGCTTGCCTATCTTTTAAAATCGCCCCTTAATGGATCAAATGGCTGGTATTGATTGCTCTGCTCTGCAAGTATTGATTTGTGTTTGAATTGGTGCTTGAATGTCTCTATTCAATCTTCCTATATAGCCTCCAAAAGGTGTGGCTGAAGGGTTGGGTTTATCACTCAAGGAGGCCGACTTGACTGGCATTTATGTTTAAAATTGCCACACCAAGGTGGCCAACCTGACTTGGTGAATTTGAATTTCCCCTTAATTGCATCAATCCTTCATGATTTTTTTTTTCAAAATTTGATCTTCATGATGTTTTTCCTCTTTATTTTGACTGTCATGATTATTAATTGTTATTTATTTTTCTCCACCAAGGGGTGGAAATTCGAAGGTGACCATGAAGGCCTGACTTTGTGAATAATGGGGGTTTGTGGTGGACTATGAATTCCCATTCTTCATTCCTATTTTGCTTTACAAATTCTCTCTTGGAGTGGAAAATCATCCGCTACCATGAAGGCTTGACTTCATGAAAGGTGGAGGTTCACGGAGGGTGGAGGTTCGCGAAGGGTGGAGGTTCATGAAGGGTGAAATTTTGTGGTTGACCAACGAATTTACATTCTTCGTTTCACACCTTGAAACAAATATGCATCACTCAACTTCTTGAGCATGTCAACCTCTTGGCATCCTTTTGCAATTCCCACACTTAGTAATTTTTTTGTAATTTTGCCCCCAATTTTCCAATTTTCGCAATCATAACATTTCAACATCATGTTCCCTTCCAAACTTGGCCAAGCTTCTCAACAACTTGGGAGACTAAGAGACTCAAACTACTGCCAAGCTTGACAAAAACTAACAAATAGCTAAGACAAACTAAGCTAAACACTGAGCAAAAAGAGGTCCCCATTTGCAATGGGGTGTGTGTGTTTCCAACACAATAGTTGCTCCTCCAAAAAGCTCCATTGGTTTATTGTGCCTTCATTTTTTGATTGGGTGCTTTAAAGATCTCCCTCATTCTGCTTTGTTTTCTCGTTCAGGGTTCCTTTTGTTTCTTTGTTAGGTATTGCCTCTATTTTGTGGGCTTGGCTTCTTTTCTCACCTACATGTCTTGGTCTCCAATCATTCTCTGTATTTGTGGTATAAGTTTTTCCTTCTAAGCTCCCTTTGATTGCAAAGATGTCTGGGCTCCCATCGATCTTTACATTCAAAAAAAACTTTTTTTTGGTTTTTTTCTTGTTTGCAAGTGTGCCTTCGTTCTCATTTCTTTACAATCAAAACATAGCCTTTTTTTTGAAGTTCTTCTCGGTTGTTATTAAAAAGGAATGGTCTCTTTTGCCTATCCCTCCCATAGTAGTGCTTCTCTCTTGATGCCATCTTATTGGAGTGATCTTTTTGCTTTGTTTTGGTGGAATCAAGTCGAGTAGCTTTTAGGATTGCTTCTTGGAGTGAGGTGGGTTCCAAGGCACTCACTAGGCCATGGGTGGTATCCAACAATCCCTCTATAAATAGGTATGTGAACCTATCCTTTGATATTTCGGGAACCATGAAGGCTAGTCTTTGGAAGTCTACCACATAATCTTCAAGGGTTCCTGTTTGCTTTATCTTTGTTAATTCTTTGAAGTATCTTTGGGGATGTTTTTGGTCAAATCTCTCAATGTGTTTCTTCTTGAAGGCATCATAGGTTTTTATGCTTTGATGGTCTTGGGTGATTAAGCCATGGTGCCACCAATCCTAGCGACCCCTTCTAGATGCAATATGACAAATGTAATGGCATCTTCCTCCAACATGGGGCTAAGGGTTAAGTAGGTCTCTAGTTTTTGGATCCATGCATGGGTTTTGATTTTCCCCGACCCATCAAGATTAGGGATGGTCAATCTTCCCACTTTGTTTTGTAAATCTTTTTTAGTTTGAACACAAACTTTTTGTTATTATTTCTTGCCTCGGCCTCACAATAGACCGTAAATGGGATGATTTTCTTGACTTTAGGGTCACGCCTTGCATATGTTTCAGAAAGTTCATTCATGTTGGGTTTGGATGTATTAATTTCCCGATTTCCTGTTGATTGTCCCTCCCTAGATAAGAAGAGAGGCCCAGTAGTTCTAGGGGTTGATCATAAGGTGCTTCCATTGTCACTTTCAGATTGTCTAGGAGTGATTTCCCTTTCATTTCTTTGAGTGGGTCTAAGAGTGTTCATGGTGGTGGTTATGTTTTGTAGGGCTTGGGCTGTTTGTTACATAAAGGCCCTAAATTCTTGTTCCATTTGTTCCCCTTGATAACTACAATCACTGTCTCCTTAATCACTTGTTTTCTGACTGTTTTAGACTTCTTTATTATATATTGATTTGTCATTGCTGTTTATGGATCTGTCTTTTTCTGCTTGCCTTAATTAATTGAATTTCCCATTTTTTAATGTCTTTGTTTGCTGCCTATTTTATTCTCATATATGGATCACTGTACCTAAATTATCCCAAGTTGGCCTCACTTGTAATTAATACTTAGTCGACTAAGTCCAGCAAGTGGTTTATTTGGTTGGCCCAGAATTATTAATATATATTTATTAAAATGTTTTTGTGCAAGTCAGCCTCAGTGACATGATAAACTCACAAGCCATAATCATTTAGCATTTGTCATTTGTTACAGCCACATCAACATCGATTGCATTCATTGTTGCTTTCTGTCTTCCATCACTTTTCAAAATCATTAAGCTGATCCGTAGAGCTTCTCACAATGAGAAAATACTTGCCTAGCAAGCTCCCAAAGGTGTTTGTCAACAAAACCAGTCTTTTATTTGCAGATTCAGAAGAGTTGCAGTTTGCAGTTTTGCTAGACCAAATATGTGCATGCAGAGACTATTTCCACCAGCATGAAATTGACCCAAAGGTTTGCACAGTAAATATATTAGTCCATAGTCAGTCTTTGACAGGTTCCAATGTTTTGACACAAGCAGAAAGCATCTTGCGCAATCTGTTACAGTCAATACAACATCTGATCTAGAGATAAGTATCCTTAGTTATTTTATTAGTTTCCATGCAAATTTTTAATCATTTTGTAGAATAATTACCCCCAATGCTTATATATAGGGTGAATTATTTATTATTGCTTATTCGCATTTATTGACCATAGATATTATTAGTTTTTTGGTGTTACTTCCTCCTTGTCCCATAACTAGGCTTAGAAAAGCAGTCCTAATTTTAGCACTGAATCTCCTATAGTTGAGCACCCAGAGTCCAGACAAGATTTTAAAGTTGTTTTTACTTTATCTTGTTTGTTTTTATATTTTCCCTTCTATTTTAAGTTGCAGTTTGGAGTTTTTTATTTTCATACCATGCTAGAGTAGATATTAACCTCCAATACCATGTTGGAGTTAATAGTGAACCCCACAGCTCTCAGGAATCACTTCCAACCAAAATGCTTATCACATC
Organism: Chamaecyparis obtusa; assembly: GCA_027943335.1. Taxonomy (NCBI): domain Eukaryota; kingdom Viridiplantae; phylum Streptophyta; class Pinopsida; order Cupressales; family Cupressaceae; genus Chamaecyparis; species Chamaecyparis obtusa. The sequence goes on from BSBK01007007.1 coordinate 26,050, forward strand.
TAGACAGAAAAAGTCGTTGATTATGCTATCCAATCTTGAGAAGAGAATTGATCTAGAAAAGCATGACAGCTTCCTTTGTGATTGAACAATTGAATGATTGCAAGAAGAAAACTGTAGATGAAACCTTAGGTGAGGATTAAGTTAGATAGATCATGGCAAGTGTCCTCATCCTATGATATAAGACAACATGACCTAAAAATAGAAAAGCACTCCTAAGGTTAGCTTAAGTGAATAAAGTAAAAGGGGACCGAATTGATTAATTTGGTGATTGCCTATTGTACTCATCATTATTAGTTACTCTTCTAGACCTCTCTCAAATTTTGCCATGCATGCTCTCAATGATCTCACTTCTTTTCAAGTTTAGGTGTAATGCCCCCATTTTTATGTCAACTTGTTCTCTGAGTGTTGGCTCAGTCTTGGGGATATTATGGCATTTGGTGATGGTTTGGAGTTCAGTTGGTACTCTAGTTCGTGACAATGCTCTTTGTAGCATTTTGGGTTTATTCTTCTTAGTCCTTTAAAAACATTGCCATTTTTAGCAAGTGCTTGTTTCGACACAAGTCATCATCCTTCAACATCAATTATGTTACAACATGATCAATTTTTGTTTTTGGTGTCTCAGTGAGTTTTTCATAAGGTAGTTGATAATATTTACGATCTGTACTAAAGTAATAAAGCAACGTTTTATTATCCACTTTAGTTTTAAATATTTAGAAGGTGTTTTTTTGTTCCTCAAGCTGGATGCCTAGGAGATGTGGGGGATTCAAGTTGTTTTAAAACATTATGGGGGCTTTTTTGAGGGAAAATAAAATATTTAAAGTTTAAAATGTTCTAATTCACTCCGAACTCTATAAATTGGAGTTTTGGTTCTCATTTCTCTCATGAGCTAGAGGATCAAAATGCAAATAAATGGACATGTAGGCTATGGTTTTGAGAAAACTTTTTGTGTGCTTTTTCAAACTACTCCTATAGAGGATCAAAATGCACATAAATTCCAAAGGTTTTGATGGATTTGAATTTTATTTATTGAATTTACCCTCCTTGGCAGGTTGTTGTACAAGCACGGGATTGTACATGTGGAGATGGTCTTCAATTTTGGGCTAGTTTAAGTGTCTGCAAGCACATTCAAAGGTGGTGCCTATTGATGTGAGTTTAATGCCACTACAACATGCAAAATCAAAGACTTAATATTCCAAGGTTGAATACCAAATTTCCAACCCTCTCTTGAACAAAGACACCGCGTATGCTAAAGTTTGCAAGAAAAGATCATTGGGGTGACTCCAAAGGTTCCTTCAAATGGTGGATTTAACTCAATTGTAATGATGTGATATGCTGGTATCACGAGGGGACTTACGCCAGATCACTATGATGCATCAACTTGACTTGTGTTGATGTTTGGTAGCTTTTGTCGGATAAACCTATGAGACAATACTATTGTCGATATATATATATATATATATATATATATACATATATATATTTATTATATATGAGATATAATTTATATATATATTCATTATATATGAGATACAAATTTATATATATCTAAAGTATTATTGTGTTAGAGAAATTAATATAATAAGACTATAGAAATACTATATATATATGTCATTATATTAATTAAAAGAGTATGTGTTAGTGAATAGACACGTCCGATGAAGGGACATGTCTATCCATGTCTCATCCACAATATAAATAAGAGAGAGATTGTTGCTTTTGAAAAACACATACAATCAAGAGTTCTATTACATTTGCAGTGATCCTCACAAAATCAACATGGTATTAGAGCCAGGTTGCAAATGTAAGAGAGTAGTTTGTTGATGGTGAATGTGTGACTGTCTTAGAAAATACAGTCTCAGTACGGGGACCATATCTCACAAATACACTGTTGGATTTTGCTGCATTTTGGATATGTTGGTGATAAACAAATTTTGAAGAATCTCACCGGAGCGATTGGCAAGAAAGTGTCAGGTTCAAAAGTTATGACCGACTGTGTATGGGTCTATGTGAAATCCAGTGAGTGAAGTTGTGTTGTAGAATTTTGTCCACACCAAGTGCAAAGAATAAGGTCAAGTGAATTGTAGCAGATTTGTTAAGAAGCAAACTTCATCGATTATATATTGGAAACTACGCCATTCCTGAACATGGCGATTCATTAAAGACATAATTTACGCATTGATATTTGAATAAAGTGACTTGATTTAAGCATTGTTTAGTAAGAGGTTGAGGACAATGAATTTGCGAAGTATACACAACGATTTCCATAATGATTAGTTAGACCTTGTAGCGGCTTTCATTAAAGAGACATATTAATTTGTTATGATCGTGGTCAAGCATTAACAAAGATGCACGTATTCAAAGAAGGGTGTTTCTTTCTAGAAAGCAAGCTTTGATTATAAAGTGTCACCTCTCTTGGAGCAATCAAGTCATTTCACAAGAAGACATAAGCATTGTTCAACGATATAAGAGTGGGAATTTTACATTGTGGGGGAATAATAACCAATGTTACATTCCCACTTGAACCATCCATAGTGGGGAGATGATTCAAAGGGGAGATGTCTTTCAAATAATCTGAGAAGGTGTTTTCTAATTTGATGTATATGGACCTTCATTTAAGCAACTTGTATCAAGGATGTTGATGTGCATATAAGTTTTTATTATCCTTGAGTATTACTTTATCTATTTGTATTTCTATACGTATTATAAGAGCTATTTGCCTTGATCTTTTCCGGGAATGCTCTTGTAGGAAAAAGAAGATTGATATTAGATTCAGAGGGAGTCTGACTCTTTTGAGGTAACTTTGTGTAAGGAAACTCAGGTGCGAAAACAGCTTCCTACGCTAATCTCTATAGGAGAGTATTGTGCAAATTCTTATAAACCGTTACAATTTCAGATTCGTTAACTACTTTAACAAAGATATTGCAACCACATACCATGCATACAGAAAAATAGAGAATGACAAAACGATATACCCTGGGGAAACCTTTCGGTAAAAACCCTAGCACTCCAAAACCTGCACAATGTATTGATCAAAAACTATTACAGCTTACAATACACTTGCAATGCAAGTTCTTTCAGAAGATTTCCAAAACCTTGAAGACAAATCATGGCAGCATAAAAACGTTCCAACCATACACTCGCATCACATCTCTTCGCAACCCTAAAAAAGCTTATATCATGCGCTTCACTTTTTAGGGCTACTCCCAAAGATAACTGTATTAGGGTTTTACCATTCTCCGAGAAAATAGGAACCCCAAAATTTTTTTCGAGCCGATGCCCCGAACCCCACGATTGGGGAAGAGTGTACAGTACTCAAATTTATTAGTTGCCACATGTCTTCACCTGTCATTGAATCTTCCTGACATAGCTCTTACGTGTCATAGGAATCCGTCATAACCGTTTTAGCCATGATCTCCTTACACACAATTCAAGATGCTGACACATCAACATTATTTGCAAGAAATACATTTTACAAAACAAATAATAAGAATAGGAATTATCCAAGGTTGAGACACCTTATTCCTAACACTTTGGACGAGGAGCTCAGAAGATTGAAATCAGATTCAGAGGGAGTCTAACAAGGTTATCTTAAGCAGTCTTGGATGAAAAGATCAATAGATTGATATTTGCTCAATGAGTTCTTTGTGAGAGAAGTTCGAGGTGAAATCCCTTGTTTCCACCCTCTGCGTTGAGGCATGGTGGATATCATGTTTTAATGGGCTTGCCCCTTGTGTACATCATGAGGAAGCGGTGACTTCCAAATGATTATCACTTGTATTTGTTAAGGTTATTGAAATGTGATGATCTTACAATAACTTGATCTTCTATCATGATAGACACCTTATGATTGCTGAAAGCCTGAAACAAATCATGATAGATGATATCATGCATGGTGGATTGATTTCCTTAAATAGGCCATGATCTATCATGATAGACATCTTATGATGGCTGAAACTGATCATGATAGATGATATCTTGCATGGTGGATTGAGTTCCATGATTTTCTATCATGATAGACATCTTATGATGGCTGAAATAGATCATGATAGATGATATCTTGCATGGTGGATTGAGTTCCTTAAACAAGCCATGATCTTCTATTGTGATAGACATCTTATGATGGCCGAAACAGATCATGATAGATGATAGGAATGTTCCTATGGTAAGTGCACATTACCTATAGACATTTGTTGAGTACTTGGTGGACATCATGAGACTTGATGTTGGTAGGCCATTACTTTGAGCACTTGGTGAATATCATGTGACTTGATATTCTGTAGGCCAATGCTCCCGATATCATGAGATGATATCTTTATAAACTTTTGAGTACTTGGTGGACATCATGAGACTTGATGTTGGTAGGCCAGTATTCTGAGTACATGGTGAATATCATGTGACTTGATATTCTGTAGCCATTACTCCTAATATCATGAGATGATATCTCTATAAACTTGATATTACATTGAGGTAATATCTAACCATGTGTTTATCCTCCCTAGCTAAGAGGGAGTGTTGATGTTTGGTAGCTTATGTCGGATAAACCTATGAGACAATACTATTGTAGATATATATATATATATATATATATATATATATATATTTATTATATATGAGATATAATTTATATATATATTCATTATATATGAGATATAAATTTATATATATCTAAAGTATTATTGTGTTAGAGAAATTAATATAATAAGACTATAGAAATACTATATATATATATATATGTCATTATATTAATTAAAGAGTATGTGTTAATGAACAGACATGTCCCATGAAGGGACATGTCTATCCATGTCTCATCCACAATATAAATAAGAGAGATTGCTGCTTTTGAAAAACACATACAATCAAGAGTGCTATTACATTTGTATTGATCCTCACAAAATCAACAACTTGCAAATGATATGGCTTTGTAATGTCCCGTTTTGTCTAAGAGATCACCTAGAGGAGATTATTAGTCGTAGGCTAATTTGATTTATTGAAGGGAATAAATTAATTAATTAAATGTTAAATAGTCCTAAGTCCTATGGGATAATTTAAATTTAATTAATTAGCAACTGGACATGTTTTATTTTATAAATTGACTTTGTAATAATGTCAATGACAAATTATAATGTAAAGTCACTTTTGAGGGGAAAAGGGTAAATTAAAAGAGAAATTAAGTAAACTATTACTTTTGAAAAGGAAAAGCATTATAAAAGGAGGAAAAGGTGAAATGAGGATTCATTCTTGACTTGTTATTTTCAATGAAACTTTTCCTGGAGAGCTTGAGAACTTTAGCTTGTAGGTTCAGTACTCTAGGACGGAAACCCTAGAGGTTTTGACTTTTTGGATGAAAACCCAAATCAGCCCACTTGGCGAATTCATCTCAGGATTCACAGTTGCTCATCATTGATCAATTTTCATGGAGATTCATTGATCTATCTTGCAAAACTTCAGAGGGTTTTTTATCTTATGTATGGAGGCATTCCCGATACGTGTTATATGATGGCATTGTGCATTTTTTGATTTGTAACAACAGCAGGTGTTTGTAAACAATAATACGTTTCTATATCACAAGAATACCCATTGGCTAACTTTGATTCTCTATATTTCATCAAATTAATTTCCTTGAAAACCTATATCGTTTATCTTGTATGTTCAATTTGCATGCTTGCATGTTGCAATATTACATTATGATGAAGCAAAACATGAGCAAAAATCTAAATCTAAATAAGATTTGAAGCATTATCAGAGTCTAGGATATTTCAGTGGTATTAGAGTTGGTGATCTTGCCATCTTGTTAGGGTTTCAATAGTGCATGTCAGATTTTTTGTTGCATGTGTCAATTGTTATTGTATGGCAATTTGGTGAATACCTAGATGATTGCACATCAGTTTAGGAGCACTTTATGAAGGGGGTTACCATTGCTTGTTATTTATGAGCAGTCTTGGTTAGTGGATTTGTGTTGGATGACAGTTTGGTGGATACTCAGATAGTTGCATGTTACTTTTAAATCAATTTAATGAAGTGGGTTTCTTTTGCATGCCATTTTCAAGCAATGCAAATTTTTGGATTTGATTGCATGGCAGTTCTGATTAGTTTCAGAAGGTGGTTTACTTTCCATGTTAGTATTTTGACTCATGCGTGATAGTGAATGAACTCAGAGGTGTATTGCTAAGAACAAAGGAAACAAATTTAGTGTTTATTTCAGACATCTACAACAAAGGTATAAAAAGTTACATCAATGACCAAAATTAAAGATGGGAGATTGTTGCCTACTTTCCTTCCTACCTCACCAGCTAAAGAAAGGGATAAATTTTTTTTGTGAAAGTCCACAAAGAAATGATCAACATATGGAAAAACTTATGAATGGTATGACTGACTTCTTTCAAGCATTTCAAAAATATCAATCAGATATGTCATTATTGTTAGAGAAATTGCTTTTGGAAGAAGCTAAAAAGATGGATAAGAGGCATAACAATGATGAACACATTGAAGTCACTAATGATGAGCATAGAGATCATCCCAATGCTGAAAATTCATTTGAAGAAGCACATGAGACTTGTGGCTGAAAGGGACGAAGTTAATTCTGGTTTGGTTATGCATAATAATAGTGGTACATTAATTTTGCATGATCCATTACTTGAGCATGCATCTACATATGTTGAGGATATGAATAAAGAAGTGGAAACAATGGATCCCATTGAAGAATGTGTGTTGAAAAACAATACTAATTTAGATTTTAGGAAGGACTTAAGGAAGCCACTAGTTCACTTCAGCCATGTGAGGGTTTAGGCAAAGAGGAATCACATATTGTTCAAAAGTCTATCCTGGGGTTTGCCAAACCAGCAATAACTGATCAGCTATGTGGAGGCAATTCAAAATTTTTAGTATGTAGTGAACCAACACTTGTTGATGACCATCCACTGATGAAAGGAGAGGTGATTAAGATTTATGAAGACATCACACAAACACATGAAGAAAGGACAGATTTCCTGATTTGGAACAGCAGTCCCTTACCTATGCAAAATCATGAATTGGCAGCCCTTACACATGAAGAAATGGTATTGTTGAGTTTTCCAATGTTGGCACTCAACAAGTGAAGGTGTCAAACATGAAGTATATAGTGTGGATTCAAGCCCCAAAGGGTCTAATTTTGTACATCATACCATGGAAGATGTTAAACGGGCACAAGATATGTGTGATGGGTTGTTACAAAGAGCTAAGAAGGCAAAGATGCTTGCTACCCAAGCATGAAAGCACCTACAAGAGGTCAAGGAATGATGCAACCAGCTAGACAATGCAAGGAAACAAAGGGAATCATACATTAGATCATTATTTCTTCCAAGAGAAGAATGTATACAAGTTGAGAGTGTAAAGGAAGACCTTCTTGAGGTAAGCAAACAAGAACATTTTGATGTGTGTGAACAAGAGAAGAGGTATGTTTTTGAAATTTCAGTTTGGGCATTAAGTTTGCATCATGAGGTTCTTGAGTTTCCTCTTTTAGAGAGTCCTTTGAAGGTTCAAAACTATGATGATAATGGACACTCACTTGGTTCCAACTAATCACTACTGTTATACCTATTTGTGTAGAAGGAAACATTATTGATTCCGTTTTGGTTGAACATGCATCATGCATAATGGAAGAATATTTACTAAGATCATATAAGGTATTTTTCCTTAGACAGCTGGTTAGAGAGATTAAGAGATTGCCTAATAGGAAGATCTTTCAATTTGATAATGTTTGGTTTATTTTGCATACTACACCACGGAGTTGGTTAATTATGAAAAACATATCAGCTTTAGCAACTAGGAATTTATGTTACTTGCAGTAGGACACACCTAATAGGTCAGCACTCATGGAGGAATAATCTTTCCTCAAAGAAGATACAAGAAAGATTAATGGAGACACCTTGGAAAGGTATGGGCATAATTTTGGATGTTTGAGTTGGGACAACAATCTTTTGACATCAGATGGGCATAAATCCAAGAAGGATAGTGGTGATGAGAAGTGTAGCATGGTATACATTCATGAGTGGATAGATAAGTATGAGGTAAAGGTTGAAACCTCAATTTGCCAACAAATTGATTTTATACTAGCAGTTGAAGAAGGGCATGGATCAATTTGTGATGTTGATACCTTGATGGACTATGATGATGACATAGCTTCAAGACATGAAATGCTACAAGATAGGGCTGCCAAGTTTATGCAAGTGTACTCTAGCATCGAAGATTTCAAAGGCATTGAAAGAAAAGGTACAAGCAGTCCTAAATCTCTGATTAAGGACAGCAACACTATATCTCTTTATACTCATGAGTTAGACGCCTATTCTCATGAAAAAGTAAGTGCTATTGACTGTAAATAATGGTGTACAAGATGCAAAGGTTAGACATAATATTTGTGATAATGCATCCTATGAGGACTGAATTTGTAAACTTTGGGACAATAACATTAAAATCAGTCCCAAAGAACGAAATAGAGTTGGTGAAGGCGATGAATGCCAAGTTGATGATTCATTAGGCCAAGATTCATCTTTATCAAGATTGTGATTCACATGACTCCATGGATGATGAGCTAAGTTGCTGAATTGTGGGACTTTTCCGGGCGTTTCTGGGTACGAAACGTACCGGAATCTGATTCTGAAACGAATCTCCTGTGGGTACACATCTAGGATTTGTGTTTTTAAATGCCGAAATGTTTAGTGAGTCTAGTTTGATCTTTAGATATTTTTAAGACCTGGACTGCTGATTAGCAAACTCTGAACTTATCTATCATGAGATTCTAGCTTGATCTTTTTGATACAAAAACCTGAATTTAAATTAGAATGATATGTTTCAAAATTTGAAATTTGCAATGGTTTTGTTTAGCATATGTATAGGTATATGACATTCTAAACTTAATCCTATATTTTATATATATATATATATATATAGAGAGAGAGAGAGAGAGAGAGAGAGAGAGAGATTTGTATGAATGAACCAAAAACATACCCAACCCCCGACAAAAATTTATGCCGTACCGACGTTTTGTACCCATGTACCCGTACCCGTTCCCATTCCCGATTCGGCAACTTAGATGATGAGAAGCAAGAGCTCTCTAACATCCAAAACTCTGATTTTTGAGTTGATGTTGACAATTTCATTGAGGTGAATCATGATTTTATGGGTGATACATTTAGTGGATCAGCCACTCTTTGTTTGGGTATTAATGAAAACAACTACAATACAACTATGGATTTGTCACCTATTTCATGTGCTTATGAAATTGTTTATTGGTTGGGTTGTGACATAATTTTCATGGATTCATGGTTGACACGTGGCTGTCTGACATGGTTATACATTGCATTTTCAAATTTATCTGGGTCTCCATCTGTTTTTGGGTTAGACTAAAGTGTGTGGAGACACGTTCACTTGATAGGTAAGGAATATGAGAAGGGTTTCTTTCTTATGCATGGATATACAAACATCATTGACTTCAATTTAGTTTCTGGTCTGATTTATAACAGCATCCTTGAGGTGGGAAGTCTGACAACTCATGAGAGGAGTTTTGAGTATGTCACACACCTTGGGATAGCAGCCTAGGTAGCATCTATGGAGGCAAACTTGGAAGGTACAAAATAAAGGTGGGTCTCATGTTGATGATCAACCATCTCCCATTTTTACATGGTTTCATTCATCTTGTTGATATGATAAAATATGTGATAAGAATTGAAGAACCACATTGCATGCAAGGTTTGACATTATGCCTTTGTTTCATAACAATATCATTCCTTGATCATACTTGGAGAGTATATTTTGTAAATGAAGAAGACATCATGAAGCATGTCGAGGACAATAGCTCTTCATGTTTGAACCTTTCGGGTTTGAGTTACATAACAAGGATAGAGGGCTGTTCTACATTTCTGAGCATGGAATTTTCAGCCATAGTTCAGTGGGTTAGAGTTATCACAATGGTGATAGATGGTTGTTTTGCACTATTGATCAGAAAGACTTTAGTTTGGTCCTTTAGGATAGCATCTGGTTGGAGGATTTGGAAAGATTGAGATCAATCTTTCTTTGTTGGAGGCTGATACAGTGATGAGATTCCATCGTCCTTTGTCATTGAAGGTACTTGTTGCATCATTTTGAGTGGGATTTCCAGCAGCATATGGTGGATTGACATGATTGATTGTGCACTTGTAATTATAAGTTTTCACGTCCATGAGAGCTCTTTCAGATTTAGATGGACATATGGTGTTGGTGTGAGAGCATGATGATATGGGATCCTGGCATTGACATGTTTGGTGTACTACTTTATTGTGATCATGATGAGTTGCTTCACAACTTTGGGCATAATGATGTTTATATCGGAGTGGAGCAGCGGAAGCTTGAAGGAGATACACTTGGGAAGACATACCGAGGTCCTAGATTAATTTGGGATCCAAGTATTGATTGGAACATTTGAGCTTAACACAAATCTGATACATGTGATTGCTTGAGGACAAGAAATCTTGGGGTGGGAGGACTGTAATGCCCCCTCTTGTCCAAGTGATCACCTAGAGGAGATTATTAGCTGTAGGCTAATTGGATTTATTTAAGGGAATAAATAAATTAATTAAATGTTAAATAGTTCTAAGTCCCATGGGATTATTTAAATTTAATTAATTAGCACCTGGACATGTTTTATTTTATGAAGTGACTTTATAATAATGTCAACGACAAATTATAATGCAAAGTTACTTTTGAGGGGAAAAAAGTAAATTAAAAGAGAAATAAAATAAATTATTACTTTCGAAAAGGAAAAGCATTATAAAAGGAGGAAAATATGAAATGAGGATTCACCTCTTCTACTTATCTTTAACATATATTCTATCTTGCAGATTTAATTAAGCACGAGGCCTCTTGCTTTCATATTTTGCATTTTTCTTTGTCCCCTAGAGCAATTGTTAACATTGTTACTTAGCTTTCAGGTTACTCTTTTTATTCTAGGTTTATCCAAGTTTGTCTTTCCTCACCTTTTGACATAAGTGAGAAAAAAAGCCCCGTCATATCAAATTTTACAAGGGTGCTGTCCCTCTGAACTACAGAGAGGAACTGTCAATCCTGGTTTCGTACAAAAGAATCTATCTTGTCACCTCTTTCCATGTGGAAAGAAGCAAATTTCCCTCAAAGGTTTCAATTGACATGTGCTATGCTGGGGTCCCATGCAAGGGGGCTTCCAAAAAGATTTCAGTGGATGCTGCTGAGATATTTTAGGATTTTTTAAAAGGAGGGTGGTCCCAAGAATTACGTAGTGCAGTTTAGCCTTAAAATTTTAAGCTCCAAAATTTATAGAAGTTGGTGGTCTCACAAATTTTGCTATTTAACATATTCAATTCATGTGAGTAAATAAATTAAAAAAATTAATTGATAAAAATTGAAAAACTTAAGATGATTGACAAGTGGCAGAAAAAGAGCCTAAACTGGTGGGGCAATTTCCAGTCTCATGCCTTTTCCACCTGCTCAAATCTGCATCCTTAAAAAATAGGGGTTGCTATTTTGAGGAAAAGATTCCAATTAATTTTGTAGCAATTTTAGTTTTAACTTCCGTGGGACCCCAACCTTAATACAAAGGAACCATCAAATATTTCACCCATTTATGTAACTTCAGTCTCTTGTAGAACAATAGTACACCATCTAAAGAAGGTAAAAAACAGTCTCCTTAGAGTGCATTGCCTAATATTTTTTGATAGCTGTATTTTATTTCTTACAGGAGTGGGAAAGCTTTGCAAGGAGCCATCTGGGAGGTTTTCTGTAGAGAATTTTGGTATTAAAGGAACAGCAGAAACATACAAAGGTACATTAAATATTTTAATAATACTTGCTTTCTACAAAATGGCGAAGAGAAAATTCCCCAAGGCCAAATTTACTCGTTTTTTCCATTGTCTTCCTTAAACGTCTGTAAATGAATTCAAGCAACACTCTGATTCAGAAAATAATAGCCCCATATCAGCTGATAAGTACTCACTCATGTTCTTTCCATTGTTTGCCCTCAGCATCTGTAAATGAATTCTGGGAACACTCTGATTCAGAAAATTATGGCTCCATATCAGCTGATATGTACTCAAATAACTCCATCCATTAGTTCATTTTATTTGAAGGGAAGCTGATCTGGTTTATTTTTTCTAGAAGTGGATTACTTGCCTTTCGTTAACTTTTGGGCTGCTCAACTTGAATATACACAGGCAAATCAGGCTCATTATAGGAAAGATCAAGCAAAAAATAAGAGTGGGGTTAAACATGAAAACTTTTCAGAAATTAGATGAATCTGTGACTTCTATCTTTTGTATCCTTAATGAGTTACGTACAGAATTAAAAAAGCAGAGGTAAGTAGCCCCTGTTTTGAATTCTCAAATTGCCATATTTGCAAATTCTAAATGATATATTATAATTTATAACAACATACTATTGATTACAACGATGCAGGATTGATGCTAGGAATTGCAGTTCTGGTTTGAAAAAGATATTATGTATTTGCAAGGTAAAGTAATGGAGAGTATTTTGTCAATAGTTCCGAGGATGCAGATTTTAGGGCACAGAAAAGGTGTCATATTCTGGTGGATCCATTTGCATTTTGAATTAAATCTAGCATTATAGAGGATATGAAGAGCTTAAGTTAATATCCATTATGGATTCTGGAACTTTAGTTTAGTACTTTGGCTTTAAGGTCACACAAACATGCTTGTTCTGCATGTTAATGATAAGTTGTTTCCAACAAGTAATATCTTTCCAGATCCACTGCTGCAGGAAATTGAGTTTGCAATGCAAGAGCAGACTGACATGCAGAGACAGCAATTTAAAAACCATCAATTTGATCTTCTAGAAATAAAAAGAATGATGCAGACTATGGCAACAGTAAAATGTCAGTGTCTATTTCTTTGCTTCTGAAAACTAGTTAGTGGCAGTTGTTAATTCTAACAAATGTCATATATGATCTCATGTTGATACGAATGATTTTTATTGCAGATAAAACTTGCTCTTGTTTCTCTTCAGAGAAGGTTTGTGTTTAACTTGATTTTGTTTTGTCTGTCAGAAAATTCTTTTGAAAAGACATTACAATAATGCTAAAGAAGGTTATCTAAAGATTTTGGATGAACTTCAGGAATGCACAAAGTATTCTTTGGTAGATTCAGAATCAATGAAAAATTCCTCAAACAGACAGATAGACATAGAAAACAGAAAATTTTCAGGTAAAGAAGGCAAACATGTTAAAGATCATGAATTCCAGGAGGGATTTCTTGGTTTCCGAGAAATTTCATTGCAGGAACATCACATTCATGGTTTACAGCAGGGTGAATGTCACGTTCCTGCAGTTCAATCTTGTAGAATGGATGAGGACTTGGTGGTAATTAATGAAAATGAAATAAATTCTCTTCAAAAGGGTGGTGAAACAAGGAAGCCATGGAATGCTAAGATGACAGACAATGCAGAAACTACCATGCCATGCATACATTGCAGCGATGGAACCAATGTGCTGGATATGCCACCAGATGCTTGTCCTTCTGAAATCCGGAAGGGAAATGTTTTTCTTGTGAACAAAAAGGTAAACACTCCCCACCTTTCTGTTGAAGACCAGAATTCCGAAAAATGCAAGAATTTGCAAAATAGTGGTAGCATTTCAAACTTTCCATTTCCTCAAACCAGTAGAGGATCAATAAATGTTATCTATTGTAATGAGGAGAATATGCAGTACAATGGATTGGGGACAGAGCTATCATCTTCAGCAGAGCTTGAACCATCACAAGCGAATGAATGCATGCATGAGTTTGACAAGGACATTTTTAGAGAAGAGATGTGGAAAGACATGGATTTGGTGGACATTCTTAGCAACAGATCTCCAGAATCTCCAGTAAACAAGGTTAAAGTCTTGAATGCAAATACAGCTAAGAAGCAGAGATCAAATATGGCACAGCATACATATGCTTTTAAGGAACATTATACAGAAGAGCAACCTAGTGTGGAGGAGAAGAAAACAAGACTAGGTGAAGTACACGTCTCTGCTGAAAAGAACCATTGTACTTCTAGAAAGAGGCTCAAATGCCAAGCTGCATGGTTGAGACGGCCATCTCATCGGTTTAATGAATTAGAAGTAGAACGCCTGGTTTGTGCTGTTGAAAAGTTTGGAACTGGAAGGTAGCCTCAATGAAACACCTAAATTCTATTTATAATAGTATATCATGCAGAAAGTTTGATGCCTTTCTTTTAGAATGTGATTTCTTATTTGTTTTTAATGAGCTGTAGTTCTATTTTGGAAGTTCAGATAGCATTTTTTGAGACTTAGAATAATGGTCAATGCACAGATACAAACATTTTCAAAGTAGTTGTGGTCTTCTAAATAAAAATTATAAAATGTAAAGTATTAACATTTAAAGGTTGGTCTTGGTTTTATCTAATGTGACACTGAAGTACTTATGCTGTTTTAATCTCCAGGTGGCGAGATATTAAGGAAATGTATTTTTCTACCTTTAAGTTCCGCACTGCAACAGACTTAAAGGCTTGCTTCCCCACTTAGCTCTTAATACTTTCATGTGTTATGTAGTTTATCTTTTGATCATATTTGGTGTTTACTTTTGCATAGTAAAATGCAGGATAAATGGAGATCTCTACTCCATTCTGCTATGCGTTTCTCAATTAACAAGAATTTGCGGACCACTATCCCAGTGAATGTCTTGAAACGAGTATGTTCAGTTCATGCGAAAGGACATTGACAACAAGGAAGCAGGTAGAGACCCCCAAATTTCTTGAATCATTTAGCAAAAATATACTTCTGTTTGAAGACCAGTTACTTTTAATTTCTTCTTCATTAAGTGACTTCTTTTTCCAGGGCTTTGAGTTAATTTAGACATTCTGTTCTTAAATAAGCTAAAATGATCTGAAAGACCATTTCAGAAATCATCTGTTTTAGGTTCATATTTGACTTGTATTGTCTATGAAAATGTAATGCATACTGATATTTAATAGAGTTCTGTTAAAAACTCATTCCTGGTTTCTTCAAACCTAAATAACCATTAGGTCTTGGATTATTTACAAGGATTTGATACCATTTTGTTAGTGGGATTCATCACAAGGCTTACATGTTTTAAGACCAAATATCCCTTCCTCTTTGAACTATAGTTAAAATCATCTTAATGTTGATATAATGATACAATGAGCCAGTTTTATTTTAAAATGTTTGAATAGTTTTTGCATTGCTCTTTTGTTACTTTAAATGTGTGAGCTTTTAATTTGTTTTTGCAATTTTCCCAAATGGCATTTTTACTACTCACTAGGCTCATTGAAAATCCATGCCAATCTGGCCAGATTGCATCCTCATCTTAGCAATGCTAGCTTCACTCCATGTTGCACCATGTCAATGTCCAAGGTTAGTGCCATACAAGCAAACCTGCCAGCATAGCATCTTACTGGGAGACAAATTGTCACTCCTATAGGAAGGTAAACCGTTAATAGTTACTGAAGCCAAACCATTTCACAATCACATTGATGTATTTGTCATAATAATTGAAATATATATATTTGTGTCTCTAGATTGTTGTAGGATAACTGTGGCTAGTGGAAGATAGACAACCATTCATTTCCCTTGATGACTATGCCATAAAAAAAATACACAAATTAACAATCTTTTATGTTCTAGTTCTAATATCTTTCCTATGCATCTTTTTTTTCTTTTTTTAAATGTACCAGGTAAACTTTTTAACATGACTAGTGATGCTGGCACCTCATGCCCATTGATACCTGTTGTGAGGTTTTCACACCATCGCCCCATTGCAAATGGGGACCCCCTCTTTTTGCATTGGTAGTAGGAGTAGTTGTCTTAGGTGGTAGCAATTTTCAAGTCTCCGAGTCCAAGTTCATCTATACTTCCATTCATAGTTAGAAGTAGAAGTAGAAGTTAAAATTAAGTTTAAGTTGAAAGTTCAAGAGTTGGAAATCAAAAGCTATATTTTCATTGCACATTGTGAAGCCAAATTCTTTAGAAGCAATTGATATTCATTGAATGAATAGTGTAAGTCCCCTAAGTGATTACCAGTAGATCACATTATTTCACTGAGCGAGTATCCACAATTGAAGGAACCTTGAAGTCATTTTATGATCTTACTTTGCAAGCTTAGCATGAGAAGTGACCTTTTTCAAGAGAGGATTCAGTATTTGGTGTTTCACCTCAAAACATTGAGTGTTTAATTCTGCATGTTGTAGTGGAAAAAAACTCACATCAACAAAAAAATAGCATTGGAAGGAGGGCATGAACAAAGTTTATTCATGGATATCAGCAAGAATAAGCTTTCAAAGTTATATTTGAGGTAAAAGATCTCTCTTAAAAGTGAAAAATCCTAAAAAAGTGAAAAACTTGAAAAATCAAAAAATCCAAAAGTAAAGGTTTCTCAATGGACAAGCAGGTTGATGTCTTCCATTTTGTTTTGATTTGAACAAGCGGCTACATCCATGTGGGTTATCTCCGCTTGCAGCATCAGGGCAGTGTAGAATACATGGCACCACTGAGCATGAGGAGATTCATTGTTTGGTATTTCTTTTGAGGGTGGAGTTAGCATTGCAACAAAGAATTTCTTTTTTAGATATACATAAGCTTGTGATACTTGCTAGAACAGAATTAGAGTTCCATAAATTTAAAGAGAGGATTCAGGGGAAACCAAGAAGCAGATATGGAGGAAATACTAGGCAACGTTCTTGGTGTAGTGTACATGACCTGTTGCATTCAGAACCTATTTGTCCATCATGCCAGGATCCCATCGACCTAGTCAAGTTTTAAATGGGGTGGTATGAGGAATCATCAAAGGAAGAAAACGGGGATGACATTCAGCTTTCAAGTTGGACATCAAGTGATGAACACGTTGCACCACCATCCAAAGAGAACAACCAACAATGTAGCATGTTTGAGCATAATGACAAAAACAATCTAGTAGAAGATGAACTTTCATGCCTTACCCCACAAGATGTTGAAAAGAAAATCAAGGAAGCAATTGGTTTCATCCAAGGAAGAGAAAGGATAGAAAGCAAATACGAACACTTGGAGACGTGTGAAAAACTCCAAGAAGATAATCACAAAGTCGAAGAAGGCATCCTTGGTAAACTTTCAACCATGTTGCAAGATGAGGTTCTTGAGGATGGATTACAAGAAATTTCAAACACCCTTGGAGAAGTGGATAATCAAGTGGACAAGTTGAACAAGGAATTACAAGATATCACAGATGAGCTCAGATATGAAGAGCAATTTGACAAAGCATTACAAGACATCATTACTACCATATTCTTTGGGGGAGTGTTGAAAGGTCTCAAGGAAGAAATACAAAAGGAATCATTGCCAACCACGTTTCAAGATAGATTAGTTGTTGCAAGTGGCATGATTCACCATCAGCTTCGACCTCCAAAGGTGTTGCTACTTGACATGCTATTTGATGATCAACTCATGGAGATGTTTGATGATGCTCCTATCAATTTTGAGGATACCATGCTTGGTGAGTATACAGATGTTCCTAAAGAAGAATTGATTGGTGATCCCATGACAGATGATGAGGCTTCAAGTGTCTTTGATGAGGATACACAAGATTTGTTGACAGAGGAACGAGTTACTCCCATTGAAGGAGAGAAGAATGGAGAGCAGTTTGGGTTGGTGCTATAGTTGGACTTTGCATTTCAGCAACTTGAAGAGATAGTTGAGGGAGAAATCATCAAAGAATCCTTGATTTTTGAGGATGCACTTGAGGATATTCACAAGGATGCATGATTTATGTTACACAAGGACAAGCCTCCAAAAACGATATTCCATAGGCTTGACTTCGAGACTGATCTTGCTTTGATCTCTCATGAATTAAATGCTGATGCCAGTGAGAGGATTCATCACCAACTTCGACCCCCCGAAGCTGTGGATGATCAACAAGGACTTGAACAAGAATTGCCATTTGGAGCACACTAGGTTGTTTCTTTCTCTGCTTTTAATTTCGAAAGTTTTGAAAGTTATCATTTTGATTATGGTGATTTAGGAAAGACAACTTACATTTGGATTGATCATGGACCTAATGAATCGCCTCAACTACTGATCTTACATGATATATTTCCTGAATTTGAGAGTGAGGTGACAAAAAAAAATTCGGAGTACAAGGATAAATTTGCAAGAATGAGAACCATTACCCAATCCTTGTTGCTCTTAAACATCCTAAGAAACCATATTCGGTCAATCATGTATGTAACTTTTTGAGTGTGGCCCCTTTGAGTCTTGTACATAGTTAGAGTAGGTTTGTCTTGAGCCACTTGGTTCAAGAGAGCTAGAGTAAGGTTCTTTTCTATCAGTTAGAGTAGTTGCTTTGCGGAGCCAGGAAGTTAATTTGCCATGAGTCAGTTGACTTGAGATTTGTTTGGCGGCTCAGTTGGTTTAGTTTGCTTTAGAGAGTTGGTTTGTAGGTTTTCCTTGAGTCATTTGACCCAACTGGTTTAGTGGTGGTTGCTTAGTTTGCTTTAGTTTAGGTGTTTGCTTGGTTAGTTAGTTTGAGGGATCCCAATTTGTGAGAAGGGAGAGATATCATACAACACACTCTGGTATTTTCCCAGTAGATTTGTTTGGTTTATTTCTTGGATATCTTTTTGTGAGGCTCTCATGAATTGGAGATTGTTCCTAATAGCGTTATCTTTCAAAAAGGATGTCCTAAATTTGGATAGAGTCATAAGTTGTGTTTTTTAGTACCTGAGTCTTTCGATTACAACATTTTACTCACACTTATTTGCTTCGAGTTCTTTGGGAGTTCTCAAGGTGAAGTTGGAATTAGTGAAAATTATACACCTTCTTTAGTGCCACTGTGGTTTCTCCAAACCCTCTACAAGTGTCATTGCTTGTAAACCAAAATAAAAGATTGAAAAGGAAAAGAAATGTAATATCAAAAGAAAAGAGAAAAAAGGAAAAAATGAGAAAATGGAATAAAAGTAAGGCATTTGGTTTTGGGTGTGTGAATACCTCTACTGGTGCAACTCAATAAAAAATCACTAAAACTAGAGCAATGTTTGTGTGGACCACAACAATAACCTCGTCGGGGCTATGGGTGCATGACTGATGGTGAAGCTCTATCCAGGATGCTTTTGGAGTCAAAATAACTAAGTTCAATGGATCTAAGAAGCTTTCCAGGTTCTTGTTGTGCGGGGAATGATACACTTGCACACATGTGGGTAATTGAGGATGAAGGCTCTCAGCTCAATTTGTGGTTTCTTCCATTTTGAGTACATTTCCTAGTTGTTTGATAGGTTTAAATAGAATTGATCAAAGGTTCTTGGTTCCAAGCAAATTTTATCCTTGAAATGTTTAGGAACATTTCTTGAAGTGGGTGCTAGATGTTGTGAGGTTTTCACACCATCGCCCCATTGCAAATGGGACCCCCTCTTTTTTCTTTGGCAGTAGGAGTAGTTGTCTTAGGTGGTAGCAATTTTCAAGTCTCCGAGTCCAAGTTCATCCATACTTCCTTCCATTCATAGTTAGAAGTATAAGTAGAAGATTAAGTTTAAGTTGAAAGTTCAAGAGTTGGAAATCAAAAGCTATATTTTCATTGCATATTGTGAAGCCAAATCTTAAGAAGCAATTGATATTCATTGAATGAATAGGGTAAGTCCCCTAAGTGATTACCAATAGATCACATTATTTCATTGAGCAAGTATCTACAATTGAAGGAACCTTGAAGTCATTTCATAATCTTACTTTGCAAGCTTAGCATGAGAAGTGACCTTATTCAAGAGAGGATTGAGTATTTAGTGTTTAACCTTGAAACATTGAGTGTTTGATTCTGCATGTTGTAGTGGAACAAAACTCACATCAACAATACCATGTGAAACTCTTTTGACCAAGAGCTCTAAACTAGTGAGGTCACAAATGGGGAACCTCTTTGCCATTTAATAGAGCTGAGGCTCAAACCATCAAGCACATTGGATTAGTGAAGGCACAAGCCTGCAATCACAATGGCCCAAGGGGGGTTTGAACCTTGGTGGTCACACCAACAACACCACCAATTGACCAACACAGTATGGGAAGAACCTCACCTATGTGTCTTTTTTTATCAATATTTAGGACCTTTAATATTTTGTTGCCCTTCTGCACATATAGCACAATGAAATTCTCAAAGTCTAGATCATTATCGCCGAAATACATCTTGGGCTCCATATCAGAGCAAGTTTAAGTTTGCAAACATGAATTAATTTTGCAATGAGTTTGTTCATGTTTGTCAACAATTGTGCACACAAACAAAAGAAGAATATGTAATAGGCATATGCCACTTCTTGGTGTTAGGGCAGAGCATGCTGCTGAGATCTGTTCAGGGACTAAGCAAATACACTCAAAACAGGCTTATGAGGGACCTGCAAAAGAAGCTTCAAAAAGAGGAACTTTGATTAAGCTCTTGTGATGGCCAAGGAGTTTGCTTGGTAAGATGTTAGATTGATTAAAGGGTGTGTATGAGATAGGATACCAGTGTTGGCAAGTTGGTAGAAAGCTGCAATATTTCTTAATCTGTTGTAAAGCGAATGTTGTAGAAGTTTAAATGATGCAAATTTGAAATTCACAAAATTGCAACAATGCAAAACTGCAAGGGACTGTTGTGAATTTTTTTGCTGTGTGAAGGACATGAATCTCGTTATGTATGCAAGTATGGTTTTGATTTGACATGGTGTTTTTGATGAGGTTTGGACCTCAACTCTGCAAGGAATGACTTGAATGCTGCTAGTTGCTAATATTTTTAGGTTTGAAGTTTGGTTTGCAATTTCTGAAAGTTATTCGATTTGATTGGTTTTGTTTTGCAAGTTTAAATGTGTTGTATTATATTTGCAAATGTGCTTGTTTGCATAACAGGAAATGAAGTGCACAAGCAAAAACTTAATCAACCTAATATACAAACAAATATTAATCACTAATTAATACTAACTGCTAATTAGAAATATTCTGAAGCTAACTATCCACATAATATTAATTATTCCAACAAACTATACTAACTACTAATTAGAAATATTCTGAAACTAAGTATCCACATAATATTAATTAATTCTAACAGACTAAGTACCAAAATCAAATTTATATGCTGACCTTTCAGCGAAGTGCTTGAGATCAACAGCAGAATTCAACTAATCTGAGATATCTCTCATTACTGATGTTGTGATTGGAGTAAACACTGTCTTCGTGATCTGATGATTAATAAGTGATCATGAAGGATTTCTTTAACTAGAAGTGTTGGGAAGAAGAGATTTGAATGATAAAATGGTAGACAATAGCAAAAGTGGGCGGGAAAAAAATGCTTAAAAACTTAAGGCACAATATGAGCTGCTGCTTTAAACAAAGAGGAATGATGTACAGGCTGCAAGGAGGAGCAGTTTGTTGATTGCTAGAATTTGAGGCAGAATATGAGCTGCTACTTCAAAAATAGAGGATTGATGTATAGGCTGCAAGGAGCAGAAGCAGAGTATTGATTGCTTCTTCTATTTGACTGAAGGATGAACCTATATGTTAAAGAAGTGATTGGTTTCAAGGAGAATGATCCATTTCTTTGGTTGCAAAGGCATGAATCTCTAGAAAAACAGGTTCCAAGACAACAAAAACCAGCCCAAAGAAGGAAAATGAAACACTAACGAGTACAAAGTGTGAGAAAAATGTGATTGTGATGATTCAAATTCTAATATAGGTGAATCAGGTGAAATCGTTAGTTTTCTTAATAGCTTGGTTCTATGTCAATGGTATTAGAGTTTGTTTTTGATATGTGGATCTGGGTTGTCTTTCTGCTCCTCTGAGTTTGGGTTTTAGATATCTTGCTATTAACATTTCTATAAAGATGTTGTGGCAACAATCTAACATTGCCATCATATGTGGAGTTTCTGTGAGAGTTAAGACAGCCTTTCGTCTGTTCAAAATTTGACTCTGTCAGGCAGATTTAGAGGTTTGAAATATCAGTGTTACTAGATCTGCATGTAGGTTTTATTGGTTCCAAAAATCATCGTTCACAATCCTAGAGGAATCAATCAACTTTAGGGCTAGGGAAATGTTGTCTTGTAGAAGGGATTGATCAGATCAGTGACAAAGTGCGATTGATTTGAGGTCAATTGCTGAGAGTGTTCTGATTAAGTAAAAACAGGATTTGAAAGGTCCTGAAGACTAAAACAAAAGCATTAAAAGATAGAGCAAAAGAAAGACCATAATACAACTGTGGTGCCCCACCAAATAAGCCAAAGGGTCAAACCAAAGGAACAACCCAGGCAGAAACAACAAAGGGCGATCAAGATTTACATTTTTGCCCAGCCTTGTGTGAACATAAGTTCATATCAAAAGGAGTTGATTTAGATTTTTTTCCTTTAATTGTAGTCCATCCATGCTCCATCATACCAATAGTCTTCAGTAAAGAAGAGCTAGAAGAACCCACTAAGGGGCACGAAACATCTGAAACCCCAGAAAGGACAGGGAAAGCACCAAGACCGTTCTCTCGAACCCTCACAGGAGAGACAAGGGAAGAACACTCAGCTCCAACAGCCAAAAAATCAGCAGAAACAGAGACAACACTAGGAACATCTGGGCCAGAGACAGCACCATGGGTAGCAGGACCAACAGCACCAGAAGACAGCGCTAAACCAGAGTCAGCAGCAGCAAACTGGGCAGAGACAGCAGAAGGCTGAACCAAGGCCGAGTCAGAAGCAACAGTAACAGTAATTGCTGAGAGTGTTTATTCTTTCTTTCACTTTGGGTTTAGCTAGACCTAGGAGGCTATTCCTAGAGGTACACTTAATAGGATTAATCACAACTAGTGATGAATGAAGTTGAGAGTTTTGCAATGGTATCCAACGTATTATTGGCTTCAAAATTTGTCACTAGACCAAATACTAACCTATTGCACATACGATCTCTATTAATCTAATAAAGACATCATTGCACAATTGTGGGATGTAGGTACACAAAACATTGTTCTTGAAGATGAGAATTGTTATGGATCGCTATAGATGTATCCTTGGATGAATCTCTGATTCATAAGATGCATATAAATTACTATCCTACTCCTAAACTATTTGTGAAAGATGTTTTTCATTTTAATTCTATGATGGATCATAAATCTTCAAGACTAGTTCCTTGTCCATTGGGTTATAGTATTCCTATTCACAAAGAAAAACAACACATTAAAATCACAACAGAATATGAACTGTACATATACATACACCAAAGGTATGATATGAAACAACCAAACATAATCCGTCTCTAGACTCAAGAAATCTATATACAATAAAAGAGAGAGCATTACAAAGCAACAATGACAAGAATGTTGCAACATTTGTCAAATCTCTATTACAATCATACTAGTGAATGTGGCAATTGGAAACCTTTTGCTAGAATGTTTGTCACATTTAGTGGTATAGAAGTTCCTTTGAAGATTTACAAATGGCCAAGGAGACATTTGATAACAATACAATGACCTTTTTGTGATTTGCAAAACGTGTTGTTTTGAAGGCATGTAGGCTTGCAAGAGTTGAAACCCTAGACATTCCTTGGCACTTGTCATATGGCAATGTAGAAATGCTAGACCTTTTGTGTAGAATCACTTAGTTGCTTTTGAGAATTTTATTGGCATGCAAGACAAGTGAAGTGTTGTGAAACCTACTAAAATGGGTCATTTGGAATGGGTGTGAGGACCATTGGGAGCTAGAACTCAACCACCACTTTAATGGCAACATGGTTGCACTCATATTCCTCTGCTAAAATTTCATGTGAACTCATTCCCTTGAGATGGACAACGATGTTTAGTTGGATTAAACCACTTGGGGTAGTTATAGGAGTCAAGTCTCGTCACTAGTGGCATCTTTGAAATATCTCGCAATAGAGGTAATCATGAAGAAATGCAGAATGTTGATGTGGGACAATGGGTTAGAATAGGAGATGCAGGGGATTACATTGCGATATTGAATGTTAGGATTAGACATGGGGATGGAAGTCTAAAAGTTCATTGAAACTTAATAGAAGGATGATCTGAGAAAATGAAGCATGTTTGAAAGAAATTTATGAAAAGGAAGTAGAATGGATGTCAAGACAAGATGTTTGGATGGAAGATTGGAAGTTTGAAAGTAAGCTTGAACTCCCATAGGAGGAATTGAAAAACAAAAATATTGGAATACTTTGTGGTAATTCGATACGGAACTAGAGGTGAGAAGTGAAAGCGAAAATTGGATGAAGTAAGAATGTTTTTTGAAACTCACTAACAATTTTGAAACTTTGTTGGTTTGCAAACTTCAAAAATCTTTAATTGTTTGTTTGCTAGCACCGTGAGGAGTTTTAGAACTTTTGAAAAGGCGCAACAAGTAGGAAAAAAGATAACTTGTCAATGTTTTTGGAAGTTAGCAAACAATTTAAATCATCAACAAAGTTTGCAAATATTATATTGCTTTTTGAATAGGTGTAGGAAAACCATGCAAAATCGACAAGGGGAAGTGGAGGAAGTTTGGATGTAGAAATAATTTTCACAAGGAGTGAAGTTGGAAGGAATTTAGGAATTAGGAGAAAAGAAGGATTGAATGTTGGGAGGAAGAAGAGAACAAAAGAAGTTTTGACAAACTTTGAAAGTTCACAAAGGTGAACAAACTGCAAGGATGAAAGGTGGGACTTGATCAGAGGCCAAGATAATAGGAAAGTGGAAGAAGTCAATTGTAAATTTACAAGTATGCAAAGTAGTGGGACTAGAAGATTACGGTGATAGGAGGTAGACATAAGTTTGGATGTCCATCATAAACCTACAAATGGAGAAAAAAGGAAAGAAAGAAAGGGCCTAGTGAACAATGGAGTTTCAAAATAGGATCAACGGTCTTTGACAAGATATGGGATGATTAGAAGAAGTCTGGTAGTCCATTGAAACTTTGCAACCCAACAAAACAAAAATGATAAAAAATGCTCCTAACCCATGACGTTTTTTATATTTTTTTTCAACTTCAAACATTTGATATGGTGGTTGATGAAGAACACTATTTAAGAAGTGGGACCAAGGCAATCCCAATTTGGAGTTTTCTTAGAATCATTATAGATGATGCATAAAATGAGGTATAACTATAATGATCTTGACTAGATTGGGTTGAGCTTATTATATTTGTTAATAATTCTTCAAGTAAATAAAGTTTTAAATAAAACATAAATAAAAAATTATAATAAATGTAATTATCGATAATTCTTGCTAAAGCCAACTTGCCTTATTTTAATGGTTTCTTTATGGCCGACATGGTGGTGGTTATCCCTGTGGTAGGCATTAGAAAGTATTCATATTTATAAGTGTTTTTGTTGGAGGCTTTGGTATCACTCAACTTGGAATTATTTTGTGCATTAAAATAAGTGCAGGCTGCTTTCTCATACGCTCACGTGAGACACACTTGGCAGTGGGATGCAAACCCCATTGCACGGTTTCTTGACTCATCCATCTCAAAGGCATGTGAGGAGTTTGATAATAGTCCAGTGTATGTTAGCTAAGAAGGGTAGATCACATGAGCATAGGGTAGTTATGCTTCTCAAGTGGTTAACAAACCATTGGAATTTCATCTTGTACCTTAATTTACGAAACAAAAAGGATAACACTCATATGGTTAACAATTTATAATTGTACACAGAAAGGGAGAGATGAGGCAAGATACTAGATTCCCTAATAATCCTTGTGCTATGGGAAATCAAGGATTCCAACATGATAATCAGAATTTTGATTACAGAGGAGCCCAAGGAAGAGTCTAAGGAGACAAAAGAAATGATGGAACCTGCTTTTATTGTGGTAAAGTTGGCCATTGCCCATCAAAATGTTGGGCATAGAAAAGACAAAGATGTACATTTTGCAAGGTTGAAGATCACACAATGTTTACTTGCCAAAAGGCTAAGGACTTTTATGCCAATCAAGATTGACCATCCCAGAGTGATGAACTACAAAGAGGAGCCAACACGATTTGGAGAGTACCACAACAAGGTTTATGACATTGTCATGGGATGGATTTGCGGACCTCAGATATGTCACAAGAAGATAATTTTGGAGAAGAATTAATAATTGACCAGAAGAAGAAGAAAAACACCAGAAAGAAGAAAGCTCATGCAATTACCAAACAAGGCACTATCCACTAATAAAAACCAAAAAAGAAACCCTTGATAGAGGAAGGATTTGAGGAATACTATAGCTTGGAAAAAGAGGAAGACAAAGAAGTAGCATTATTCTAACCGTACAAAAAGCAACATGACAAAACAACAGGACAAGTCAAACAATCTATAAAACAATAGCCACATGAGGAAGTTGTATGTTTCACTGGATAAGATTTGTGGACCTTAAAAGAAATAGCTTCCATGACCGAGGAGAAAGACCTAGTAGCCTAGCTAAATCACTGGGGAAAATATTGGAATAAGAAACAACAGGTAAATCAACTTTTGAAGGAGTAGAACTAGAAGAACCGTCCCTTGTTAATCAATGTACAACCAAATGATCATAAGGTGAAATATGTTATGGTAGACCTAGGTGTAGACCTACATATCATACACTCTACAACATGGGAAAAGTTATGGCTACCAAAGCTTGTCAAGACACCTATGAATATAAGTTTAGTTAACGGTTGTAGGATGGATAATCTAGGTACTGTGAGGGTTTCACACCATCGCCTCATTGCAAATGGGGACCCTTTTCTTTTTGGCAGTAGTAGTGGTCTTAGATGTTTTTAGGTGGTCTTAGGTAGTCTTAGTTGGTGGTAATTTCAAGTCTTAGGTGTTTTTGTTCAATTAGACCAAGTGCAACCAATAGATGAGACACCCCTTGTATGGGTAGTTAATATAATTTGTATTGTATTTAGGTCTTGGTTGTGGTGTTTCTTGTTGTATTGTAATGCTTTATATTCCATCATGGCACTTGGTAAGTCTTTTATATGGAGTAGAGTTCAACAAAAGACATTTGTTTAGTTGAACTAAAAGACTAGCAAGCCATTGATCTTGGCAATACCTAGCTTGCAACTATTATTTTAGATGGAGACAAATGTTAATAATAAAATTAAATATATTAATTAAAAATTAAAAGTCATATATCATAAAAAATGAATTGATTAATTATATATTATAAATTAAATATATACATTATAAATTTTACATTATTCTTAGTTTATAATCTATTATATAACTATTAATATATATTAATAAGTAATAATTTAAAATTTAAAATTACTTTATAATCTTAATTATAACTATATGTTAGAGTAAAGTATTAATTATGTTAATTAATCTTTACTCCCTTCTTAAGATGTCAACTTCCTTTTGCTTTAGTTAAAAGCACATGCACTAGTTGGTCTAAACTCATGCATTAGTCATGTAATAGTTAAATTGATTATTATATGCACTAGACTTTGCCTTTCAAAGCTTTCGATCTCTTTTATAAGGATGATCCATTGTATATTTTATTTCATTCATTATTTGAAGATATTTTCTTCTTCATATTTTTGAGTCAAATCCTTGCCTTCTTCTTGTCTCTACTTCGTTGTAACAGATTTTTGTATGTAGGTGATCTTTAGATTTTGTGAATTTGTATTACTCAAATCCTACACTATAGAGATTCCTTTTTGTAAAAGTGCCATCTATATTAATACATAATAGTTATAATTTTAAAATTAATATATAATAGTAATTATATGTAAAGTTGCAATTCAGCATATAGCATATTCATCATCTGCTTCCACATTATCTCACATGCCTCCCACAGCTCTTTCAAATTGCCACGCTCCTTCTGGAGTGATTTTGATACTGTTAGAATCAGCCCTATTTCTGAATGATTCGTCAGCTCCAAGAGTTTTTCTAGGGTTTTGCAACGTTTTTTTCTTTTTTAGTTTTTGCCATTTAAAAAAAAATTAACATGATTTTAATGTGCTTAAAAAAAAACCATTGAGAATTAGGTCAACAATTTTTTCACAAATCTAAATTTTTTTCTGGGAAAGAATTGGCTGGCTCCAGATTTCGCCATCGTTTTTTTTATTTTTTTATTTTATTTTTATTTTTATTTTTGCAGATTAGTGCTTCTCTGATTCTCAGCATTGCGTAAAAAATTTAGCAGGTGATTAATTTTTTCAAACAATAATTCTAATAATTGTTTATCGCTGTTCTAGCAGGGAATATTAAGATTCAAAAACCAATAAAATATTAAAGAGAAGAATGATGGCTGTTAAGTCGAATGATAATTCAATGAAAATGTAATGAATAGCTAAGGTGCCTAATCTTGGTGAACTTTTGGTATTATAGCCGCTGGTTTAGGAAGCCAAGAACAAGCTTATTTACTCTTAAATAAAATGCCTTCGTTCCGTCCTGGACGAATTTGATCTCCAGGTAGAGTACTTCAGGGTGCAGTCTTCTTGTTCATATGGTATTCCATTGTTCGGAAAATTTAGCAGTCTTTAGTGGAAACTTATATAGTATGATCTGTTACCTCTTCCAATTTGGTTCAGAATCTTTGGAAAATTTAGCAGTATAATCCGTTACCTCTTCCAATTTGGTTCAGAATCTTTGGAAAATTATACAAATGTTTAGTAAGGGTGGGAACTTTAATAGTATAATCCGTTACCTCTTCCAATTTGGCTCACCTCTAAGTTGTATAATATATAATAGTCAACATGCTGAGTGATAAGTTGTATAATATATAACTAGCAATTGCACCTTAGTGTGCAATGAGTACGTCGTAGAAATGTGGGAGGGGAGAACACATTTTGTTTGTGATAGCTTCTCTATGTTTTCTTGTAAATTACTTAGCCAATATAACTATCATACAAATTCTAAATCAAATTTAATCCAAATGGTGGAAAGGACTTGAATGAAAGTTTGTAATATTTATGAACCTTTAAAATGTTAACAATAATTTAATTAAAAAAAAATTAATTGTTTAATAGACGACATCCACATCGGTCAAATTTGGTTTGTAAAATAAAGGAGGGAAACATGATCCCCGTTCACGTCTATCAAATGATTTGAACTGTCCATCTAAAAAATCAGCTTGGTACATTTCAAATAAGTAACACCTTCTGCGTAAGTAAGTTCATTACATAGTGAGGGAAACACCTCTCCTATTTAATATAGGAGTAAATCTAATTAAATAGAAGCACTCAAACCGTTTTTATCTCATTTGCAAATCTGATTTTCTCTTGAAAATGAGCATCCAGCTGTGTCTTCTTGATTAGTCAAACAATGGAATCTCTCCAAATCAGTACTTCCCTTTGTGTTAACAAAAATTGATTGTTAAATATATACAATCTATTTGATAGAGTAGTAAAAGATGAGTTGAGAATCATAAAAGTTGTATAAACTTTAGGTTATGAATACACGATGTTAGAGAATAATCACTTGTACAATTCAACCTTGAAGAAAAAGTGGATGATAGATTGAAAGTCAATGAAAATATTTAGAAGTAGAGTTCTATAAGCATTGCAAATAATTACACTTGGAGACCTTCATGCACAAAGGAGTGTCAGTTTCACATGCTAAATCTTATCCTATCCTATAGTAATTTAGTAAATATACTTTAGTTTTGACAATCTCATTCTTTGAATTTTTTTTGCCAAAAGACAATCGCAGTGCCTTCGTTGCAGAGTTTTCAAATATACTTTAACAAAGCTATTTGTGCAATCTGCAGGGATAATGGATACATATCTGTAAAGGCAAATGGAGCCACAATAGTCGGGAAGGTGTTGTCAACACCTCATTAGAGATCTTTGTTTTTTTCATCCCTTTCTAATAATGCCGCCCACATGCTTTGATGCACGTCCAACTCCACACACACATGTGGGAAGGTGTTGGCATAAAAAAAAAACCTTAGTATTTTCCCTTTCCCACATCTCCTAGATTAAACACCCTTCCATAGATCTGTTACAATTTCTCCCTTAAGTTCCAATGTAATAGGTAACGTGTTATGTTACATAGATTACTTATAATTTTTTACTTGATTAAACTTTCAAATGAAGCCCAATCTACATTGTAAAACATGTTATAGATCCAAGTCACATCCTTGAGACTTATCTTAGAACCAAATAGACACAAGATTGAAATATATTTAGTTTCTAAAATTATCTTTAATTTGATCTTCTATTTTATATGGATTACGTGGTGTAAATTTTTTTAATTACACACAATCTAATTTTGAAATAAAAAAATAAAATTATAAATTGTATAAATCTTATATCATTATTTTCAATTTATTTCATTCGTCAAACCACAAACATTATTTTTTATATCATAATAACTATATTCTTCATAATATTAGCATAAATTTTTTTATTATTCTAAATCCCATACACTTATCCTTGTCATCAAATTTCAAAATATTCATTACATCAATTTTAATTAAATCTAAATAGATTGAGTACTTTTAATTGGACAAAAACATAACTACAATATTACTTTAAATATTATGCCTTCCTTAAAAATATCCAAATAACCAAATAATGTTACAAGTGGATTCATTGTAGAAATCTTAAAATGCACACATTCATAGAATACAAAAATTATATGATCTCATTGAAGAACCTATGTTTTAGTATTGAAACCTCATCAATTTGATGTTCCTAAACATATTATCATGGAAAATAATTTTCTCCTATTGTGTTGGAGAAATGTTATTTATGTAAATTAAATTTCAACATGTTTTGTGTAATCTTATCTTGTAAATTTATGTAAATAAAATATAAAAAATTATAGATTATTTATAATTTTATACTTTATCAGAATTAGAAATGAAGTCATATTTACATAATTACCTCATATGGACATGCGATTGCTTAAAGGCAAATTAACGTTAATTATAAGTAGTAGGAATATTCTAATGCAAATATTTAATTAGTGGGAAAAGAATAAATTAGAATCTTTATCAATTTAGTGCTGCTTAAAAATGAAAAATAGGATTGAAAAAAAAGGGGCTGAAATAAGCAAAAAAAATCACACAAAATTTCACAAATTGATTTCCCTTTTATTTTTTCTTTCATTTTTTTCTTTAAATTTTAATTTTAAAATTTATTATCAATGATTTCATTCAAATATACTATTTATGATGACTGCTAAAAAATAACTAGTAAAATATAATGATCATGGAGCCACTAGCTCCACAATTTGCTCCTAAAATAAAATAAAATAAAATTATAAGTTGTAGAAATCTTCATTACATTTATCAAACTATAAACATTAATTTTTATATTATGATAACTGAATTCTTCATAATATTAACATGTTTATTTCATTATTATTCCAAATGTAATATACTTTCTTAATCATCAAATTTTAAAAATATTCATTACAACAACAGATAGTTAAATCTAAATAGATTAAGTACGTTTTCATCTGCGCTAATTTAGTGTAAGATTTGATATAAAGAATTTTAATACAGTTACTCATGGTTTGAGTTCCGATAACATATTCAAAATCCATATTCAACATTGAATGGTGGATTGACTATACCATCCACTTTTTGCTTTAAAGTTAACAGGAAATGACAAAGTAAAAAACTTGGAATAAAAGCGTGGCCTCAGGCATGCGTAATGCAGTCAAAAGCTTCATAAAAATGGTTGGTAGCTCCATTTGTGAAGTGGACCGGGACCCCAATCAACATGTCACAATCGCTTTTCGCAAATACATCCACGCAACGTCCTTAATGAAGAGTGCCCGTTCATTTTGAAAATGTGAATGCTTCAACAGGGCATATGAATTTTCGGCATAATGCCTCATGGAGATGTGAATGTGCTGAAGGCAAGATTTGCAGAAATTGGATTTATTAAAGAGGCTTTTGACTGCAAAATAAGTATTATAATGCGCTCACATGATAATTAGCAAAAATGTCTAAAATGATGATGTAAATGTACATCAGTTTCAGTGAGTTCAAATGACACATATCCATGCTATTAATTGCCACAAGTCTTAACTGTTCAGTTCCTTCCATTTGTGGAGCTGCATGCACGTCAAGCTGCACCTTGGGACTGAGCGATATATGCCATTTGGATTACACATCATTCAACCTTATATAATTTTTTTATGATCTTCCTCAAGATTGTGGAGAGCAACATTCATAATTGCAGCCCTGTTTGTGTATGCACAACATGCATTGCCTGTGCCTGGCCTGTTCATCTTTGGAGATTCCCTGGTAGATGTGGGCAACAACAACCACATACGACTATCCCTCATAAAAGCAAATTTCCCTCACAATGGTGTGGATTATCCTGGTGGGAAAGCAACTGGTAGATTCAGCAATGGTCTAAACTTTGCAGATTTCTTAGGCAAGTTCAAAATTAACAAGCTTGTGTTGTGACTACAATGCTTTTGATTTTTAGGGTTTTTTTTGTGAAGCTCGATATTTGATTGCACCACAGAAGCTTGGTTTTACTAGGAGCCTACCTACATATCTCTCCATTCAAGGTCAACTGAACATCAATAGTAGTATCGTGAACGGAGTCAATTTTGTTGCTGGAGGAGCTAGAATTCTTGATGAAAACTGTAAGTCCTTTTACCGAAAGCTTCTGATTTCACTTTTTTTAATGAGCCTGATGACCCACATGTAAAAGTTGAGATATTTAGAAATTTCACAATGACTCGCATCTTAAAGTTGAAATTTTGGGAGTTTTATAATGACCCACATGTAAAAGTTGATTTTTTTAGAAATTTAATGACGACCCAAATGTAAAATGGAAAAAATTTCAGGGGGGAAGTCTTTCGATGAGCAAGCAAGTGGAATACTATGCAATAGTGTATGGAAATCTAGCAGCTCAACTGGGCAGTGCGAAAGTTGTAAAACTGGTGGCAAAGTCTCTGTTTGTGTTGGTCACTGGAAGTAATGACTTGTTCAGCTATTTTAAATCAACTTCTAAACTGCAAACGAAGTATACTCCTTAGCAGTACACATATGTTCTCATTTCCACCTTAAGGCTCAATTGGAGGTAATTTGTAATAAAAACATGAAATGTTTTAAAATGGTGCGCCTTATAAAGCATTCAATGTAGAATTCCTTTAATCAACAAGTGGTTGTCATATTTTACTACTTCAGTTTAGTTATTTGGACGATGCTTCAATTTTTTGATGTGGCCATATGGCTAACAATTTGCAGAGGATGTATAATTTGGGAGCACAAAGGATTGATAGCGTGGAAGTTGGAGCCATTGGCTGTTGTCCATCCCAACGTAGTTAGAAGAATAAAACAAGGGATTGCGTTGAGGAGGAGAACAATCTGGCTCAGAACTTCACTGATGCCTTAAAATCCCTCCTCTCTTCACAACTCACACAAAAATTGCAAGGCTTCACCAATGCAATCTGTAACACATATGGAGTGGTGTATGGCTATTTTCAGAATCCTTCCCTCTTTATACGGTACATCATGTCTAGAGTTTTGACGTTCGCAAGAGAAGCACAATGTGCAGGGAAGAGACGACAGGATCTTCAGGGCACGGAAAGTGCCAAAGGGCTGACGAAGTGTCAGCGAAGGAGGTCGAAAAGAAGCCCAAAGGGCACGAACCAATCAGCGACAGAGAAGAGGAAGCCCAGAGGGCTTGCAACATCACGCACACGTGCAAAGCCCGCGACTCCCTGGCCTCCATCGATGCTACCAAAGGCAGAAGACGGAGGGAAGAAGATCCAAGCTCCGCACGACAGAGACAAGGTGATGAGGCCTGTCACGGCAGTGACGAAGCACAGTCACTGCCAACAACAAAAATATCGCCGGTAGCAGCAATGAAAAAATGTCAGCAAATGAAACAGTTTTCCCTACCAATGACATGTAAAGCAATGAACAGTTGTTTCCCTTTCTGCAAGATGGACGGCGGAGAAGCTCCCAATGTCCGTCATTGGGCTCTAGAGCAGTTCTAGCCGTTGATCTTCAAAATCAAGCTAAGGCTTTCCAAATAGGAAACACCTACGGCGTAACAAGTGTCACATAGTGGCTAGTACTTGTTTTTAGTTTTGTATTAATTATAATTTATATTTATATTTAAAATAAAAAAATATAGGTTATAAATAAGTTGTGTAGATAAATAAGTTGTTTTTTATTTTATTTTTAAATTTGTATAATATATATTTGAAAAAAGAAATATATAATAATAATAATTTATTTGTTATATGTTGAATACTTAATAATGTAATAATAACTAGCTTCTATATATATATATATATATATATATATAATATGCCAAGAGTAATTCTTCTGAGGCGCCTAGTGCACCTTGCAACTTAAAGAAAATAGGTGCCTCGAGAAGGATTACTCTTGGCGTATTATATATATATATATATATATATATATATATATATATATATATATATATATATATATATATATATATATATATATATATATATATATAAGCTAGTGGCAGTCGCAGGGCAACATAGTAGACATTTTACGTTTTAGGGTTTAGTAGGTCATTTTGTGTTATGACTTAGGGTTTGAGAAAGAGTTAGTGGTAGGGTTAGGGTTATTGATAGGGTGAGAGTTTGGGTTAATAGGATATTTAACATTATGATTTATGCTTCAAGTAAAAGTATGTTACAGTTAGGGTTAGGGTTACGATTAGAGTTATGATTAGTATCATATTTAGTTATTTCATGAAGGTTAATTGTCGGTTGTATGCACCCAAAAATGGTCGCCTAGACTTTGGGCCCCATTTATTCAATTTATCAATCTTGAATCAGTTTTGATCAATAATCAATATTTTCAACATTATCAATTCCTTGATCAAATCCTAATTTCGATCATATATTGGATTTTTATCCTTGGGCTAACCATTTATCCTAAGTCTTTATTTGATTAAAAGGAATATTTCCTCCCCTTTTGATTAAATAAAAAGCCCACCTTTTCCTCTTATCCTATGTTGCACAAATAAAACATTATTCATATTTTATAAAAAGGAGAAAAGCATTTTTTGTCTCATATGGACATAAAGTCAACTCTTATTTTCCTATTGGAGGATACTTGTGCACATGGATTGCTCCTCTTTCAAGCTCCACCGTTGATTAAGACTTTTTGCCTCTTAATCTCCATGGTCCATTTCACCTCATTTCTTATAAAAGGAGAGCTCTTTCCTTCATTTGCATACCATGTTTTTATGCTAATGTTATGTTGCAGGTTTTAGGTGCATTTGGAGCTTTTGAAGATATTGAAGACTTGCTTCATTTCATTACATCATTTAGTTGCATATTTCCTTTGCTTAGTTTGCATGATCATGGCATATTAGCTTGGTTTCCTTTTATGCAATAGAATAACTCACATAGCTTAAATAAGAAGGCTTTGTAACACTTGTTATTTCCTTTCATAGATTAGTTGCATTGTACTTTTCTTTCATAGCTTAGATTGCATTCTCATTTAGGTTTGCATTGCATTGCATATTTGATTTTTGGAGATATTGACATTGTTGCCCTTGTCTTCATTTGAATCTCTCATTGTGTGGTTGACTAGCAAGGTCACAAGCTTGTAGCTCTAGCTGAGAGCAAATACATCATAGTCCCTTGCAACTCCATGCATAAAGAGCTATGAGCTGCTTTGTGAGGCTTCATTCTTGAGCAACCTTGCATGTAATGGTTCATAGAAGTGCACCATTTTAGTGTGTACATTTCTGGCGCCCACCGTGGGGCAGAGTAGATAGGCTTTGTCCTTTGTTTCATTTGCATTTTCATCATTTTTCGGATTATTTTTTGAAAATTTTGCAGTTCTGGTTTTCTATCTCAGAGTATTGCGTGATACTTCTCAGGAATATTGTGCGATATACCTTTGTATAGTGGTGCGACACTTCGCGTGAGAGAAGAATCACCCGCCAGTACTGAGGTATATCGCCTGGTGTCATGCGAAGTATCGCCCGCCCATAGTGAAGAATATCGCCCAGACTGAGGTATATCACCCGACTATAGGAAACTGTGTTGCGCGATACTGGTGAAGTCTGAAGTATATCGCTTGATCTGACAGAGACCCGCATTTCTAGTTTTATCATCCGAATTTGATCATTTTAGTTTGCTGGTTTATTTTACTATATTTAGATAGGTCTAACCTGCATCTTTTAGCTTGAATCTATCAGTTTATTGCATATTTACATTTGGATTTTGATTTTGCTAACCTTGTTGGTCTAACAAGTTGTGTTTGTAGGTGCTCTCATTGCTTGAAATTTGCTAAAAACGCATGTCAAAGAGGGCTACTAACAGTTTTTGCAGGGCTGCCTAAGCATAAAATAAAAAATAATAATTTTTTTTTGCTTGTTTATTTGCTTTCCTTTCAAGTGTGGCATTCACTAATTGTATTAGGAATCTTTAAAACTTTGTGAAAGAGATTTTGAGGTGGTAGGAGAAGTATGCTCTTCACCTTTAGGTGAATCAGAAAATCTTGACCCATCTTAAGGTTTTGGAAGCAAGGGAGTAATTGAATCTCTTTGCTTGGTGTGTTTGGGAGAAGTTTTTGAGATAGGGGAGTACGCTCTTCACCCTTGAGGTGAACCAAAAATCTTGAACCTCAAAAATTATCCATTTTGTTTAGTTTAGGAATCCTTTAGCGGGCCTGCTCTTGAGCAATCAAGAGGAACGACTCAAGTGGGGACAACCTTGTCATCATTTTCCTTGGTGGCAAGTGATTCCAACTCACTATAATCTCAAGGCTATCAAGGACACCAAAAACCTTGGTAGACATAACACTTATCTTCGTTTGATGTGAGTAGCTCATGGGATTGCGACCATGGGGAAAACATTGAACAAGAATGCTTAAGGTACTCTTGAGGCCGCAAGGTCCTAGTCCTTTATGAGGAGCAAGAGGGGTGTTGTGAACGGAAATCCTTATTAAGAACCATTAGATAGAAGCCACCTTGTTCAGCCGCTTATCTTCTTAGTGCAAGGATTGATCCAAGTGGTTTACCCGGATCACCTTAAGATACTCACCATATGTGTCCCTTTGGTTGTGTCATTTGACACTTCCACGACAAAGCCAACATCTCTTGTGAGTAACCACTTGGTGTGAGGCAAGGGGGCATCAAGTTGTGGGCTAAGTTGGTAAGTATTGAGCCTTGACTTTTTAGGATAGACTTGCTTGAATTGTCTTCAGTTGTGTGATGCCAGTGTAAACGTTCTCACATACAAACAATTGGTAGCATTCATAGGGTGCTTTTTCAATTCTGATATCACAAGTGTTTGTCTTGGCAAGGTTGCTTTTGCCCTTGTTTCAAGTGCTTGAGACATGTTTGATCCCTCACTATTTGCAAACCTGCCAAAATTCTGTTGATATTATGACTGAAATCGAAAACATCAACCCTCAGACTAAAAATTTTGACCAAGCAGACCCAAAAATGCAAATTTTACACAATTCTGGTCAAGAGTTGAACAATTCTGCAACAGTATCGCACTCTGTAAAGCGAAATATCATGCGATACTTCGCGCTTGCTAAAAATATCGCCTGCTTTGAAGAGAAATATCGCGTGATAGTTCGCCCTTGACGGACTATAGCCCAACCTGCCTGGAGTATATCGCCCACCAGTACTAAGGTATATCACCTGGCTTCGTGCGAAGTATCGCGTGGTTATAGGTATATCGCCCCAGTAGCCTGGAGTATATCGCCTGGTTAATTTCTGTCGTGCTTACAATTTGGTCAGTCTCAGTTGCTGTTAATCAGGTTAGGTCTTAGAGTAGGCTTCTTGCTCTGACGTTTGAGACCTGTCTTGACTCTAAATTTCTAGTTTTAGTCCTCCGGGATAGCGTCATTTGATTTACGAAATCACTTTGGAATAATTGTCAAGTTAAGAAGGCCATTCTTGGTGCCAAGGTTCATCTCTAAGATTGTTAGCTACATTCTTGAAAAATTTTAGTGCTCTTATTGTCCAAATCGCTTTCATTTAAATCTCAATTTCAATTATATTTTGGCCTAGTCCAACCTCCTAGTTCAAAAGTGCAAGGGTAGTCACCCTTTGATTTGAAGCACCTCTTTGACAGTGTTGGTAAAACCCCTTTTTTTTTATCTTCTCATTTCTCTTTGGACAATAGAGGACTTTGATTATCCTAGTTTGGCGCTGACACTTTGAGAGGTCACCTTATCATTAAGAGTATCTTTCTTTCATGTCAGTTATGACAAGGTACCAAGTCAATCAAGGGAAGCGACCCCCTGTTGCCTTTAGCCAGTTACCACCCGTCAAGACTCGTCGACAACATAAGGGAAAATGAACCCTTTTTGATCAATCTCCTAAGAGTGAATCTAAGGTTTGTTTTAATCCGGGAGCTAATCCTAGTGAAGTGAGCACCTCTTTTGTACCACTTTCATCAAGTATGGACATGAGTTACACTTTCACCCGACAACAAAGAGAAGCCATGAATCAAACTCTTGAGGATGTCTTCCAACGACATAGAAGAGAGTATGGTGGTTCTTCTCATGCTAGTCCACCCGGGTCACCTCCCAACAATGTGAGGTATTTTGATGCTCACCAACGAGCTGAGAGACATCATAAGCAAGCTCACTCAGATTCAGGGTCACAACACGAAGACCAGAACAATGAATCTAGTGATCACCACATAAACACAGCTAATGCTATAAGGCATTCGAGGCCATCCTCCCCACTTAAAGACACCTCTCGATATGCAAATACAAGATTGAGAAGCATTGAGAGAGAGAAGCAAGCCTATTTGGATGAACAAGCTGCTAAAAAGAAAAAATTCAGACAACTAAAAGAAGAGGAATGTGCGTTGTTGGATATAAAGAAAAGAGTCACCCAAGAAGAAGAAGATAGACTCTATGCACAACAACTCCAAAGCCAATTCAACGGGAGGGGCACCAATAGTGGGACCAACCCCCATCTACCCCTTCGCCAAGTCCCAAAAGACGGTCAAGGACACCCTCACGATCCCCAAGTCCTAGAGGAAGAAGGCTTTCAAGATATGACCATCATAGGAGATGGTCGTCTCATAGACATTCAAAGCAACCCTCCCAACGAGCACATCATGGCTCACAACATGGAGGAAGTTATGCTAAGTTTGATCATATGGATTTCATGACTATGCAACAAGAACCATCCTTTCAAGCATATATGGAGCAATATGTGGAACAAAACAAAGATCAATTCTTAGAAAGTCTTATTAACAAAGGTGCCAAAGTTCCATATAATTTTGATGTTCACCAAAAGATCAAGAAACATAGCCCTTCAACTGATGAGGTGATCTTACAAATGCAAAAGGATATAGACAGGATGAAGGCTCCCAAGAGCATGTTTCATTTGGACTCCATATGTCCTAACCTCATTGACAAAAGTGTGGTGATGGTAGAATTTCCTAAGAAAGTTGAGTTCCCAACATATGACAAATATGATGGCACTGGTGACCCTCACGACCATGTTCGACAATTCTACATAATGAGCTTTTCCTTTCACCATGAAGACTCCTACTTGATGAGATTATTCCCAAGGAGTTTAAAAGGTCAAGCCATGGAGTGGTTCACCAACCTTTCCCCTCCAGTAAAGACATTTAAAGAACTTGTCCAAAGGTTTGTTCAGCATTTTGCTTACAACTTATCGAGGTCGGTCACAATGCTTGATTTGTGCAAACTCAAGCAAAATCAAGGGGAATCTTTTGTCACATTTTTACAACGATGGAGGCGATTGTGTTCAAAATACCCAAGGACAATTCCTGAGGAGAGAATTGATATCATTGTGAGCAATCTAATACCAAAACTAAGATATTAAGTCAAGAAAATCCCGTTTAATTCCTTTGATACTATGGTAGAGGTGGCATGTCGCATTGAGGATGTCCTAAAAGAACAAGGAATTTTGGCTAAACCAACAAATAACAACAATAGCCAAAATAACAATACTAATGGTAACAAGGACAAAAAGAACTCCTATTGGAACAAAAACAAGCAAGTAGTCAACAACGGAGTTGTTGACTCATCTCAACCCAAAAATGAAGGAGTTCTTAACCTCTCTCATGCAGTTCAAGCTATGAAGCTGTAAACGTCTTCAACACAATAAGACAAACCTAAGTATCAAAGGAGATCTAAAACGGAGAAGAGACAATTTACCAAATTGGGAGAATCTTATGCAAATGTTTTTAAGACATTAGTTGCTCATAATTTGGCACACCCACAGGATCCTACAAAACATCGTATATCGGATCCTTTACCTCATTGGTGGGATTGGAAGGCTTTTTGCGTTTTCCATAATGGGATTGGACATGACATAGAAAATTGTTTTAAACTCAAGCATCTTGTCCAAGACCTTATTGAAAAAGGACAATTACAAATTGATGGTTTAACCACTAATGCGGATCATAAAGCCTTTAAAGAGCCCTTGCCTAAATATGAGAAAGGAGAGAATTCTAACAATAAGAATGGCAAGGCGGCTATCAACTACACCTACACAAATGCGGAGAACGTTATTAACATGCTTGAATTTGTGGATGATAGTGTCAACATGGTGAGAGGGAAAGATCCTTATGGACATAATGTGGAATCAACTCCTATGACTGATGAAAGACCCGCTGTGGTGATAAGAGGTCCTCACTCACAAAGAATGCCCCAGTCCCTCAATGCTGTCACTAGGGGTCAGGCTCAAACTCCCATTATTATCAGAGGTCCTAGCACTAGCAAGTCTAAGCAGCCCATGTCCAAAGGCGTTCCTCCTAAATCTGCCGTTGGTCCTGATTCCAATAATAATCTTATTGACCAATTACAACGTACACCCGTGCAGATATCCATTTTTGAGCTTTTAGAATTGTCCCCTAAGCACAAGCGCGTCCTTGAGGATGCTTTGCGAGCAGCCAGCGTCCCTAACAACTTAGATATTGATAAATTCCAGAATATGGTCAACCATTTGGCTAGCCCTCATTACCTCACCTTCTCAGAAGAAGACGAAAAATCCATCAGTCACCCACATAACTTGGCCTTACACATCAAAGTCATGATTCATAAAATCTGTGTCAGGCATGTACTGATAGATGGGGGTGCGGGGCTCAATATTTGTACCATGAGTTTGTTGCTGGCTCTAGGATATTCTGAGAACGTCATTGATACAAGGAAAAAGATCACGATCAAAGCATATGATGAAGCAGAAAGAAGTTCTAAGGGATTGGCCGTTTTGCCTATTCGTATTGGTCCAGTAGAAAAGGATATCTTATTTCAAATTATTGATGTTGGACCTTTAGCCTACAACATTTTGCTAGGTAGGCCATGGATTCACAAAATGCAAGCAGTCCCATCAACGTATCACCAGTGTGTTAAGTTTCCCCATAATGGTGTAGAAATTTGCATACCTGGAGATAATGCTTTGTCAGTTAATAACATTTCCGCTGGATACCATGTACCTTTGAATAGGGAAGCTGACAGTCCTAGTAGTTCACTTGAACAATGCAAGTAGAAGTTTAGGACCATAGATCTTGGGATGGGAGATTATAAAATTGATTCTTTTACAAACATGCCAATCTCTCCTAGGTCTTATGGGAGGCCATCACCAAATATGAAACCTTCGTCATCAGCAATGACATTATTTGGAAAATTTGTTGAGTCTTTGGTCCCCATTTAGGAAGAGAAAGAGGAAGTTGCCGTAAGGGACTGGATCTGTCACGAGGAAAAATACAAACACAACGAGAACTTTGCTCCTTCACCTAAAGCTTATGGGAGAGGGTATACACTAGTTAAAAATATGGGTTATCCAGGATATGGTCCCCTTAGCCATCGGCTGGATGCTAAAGCTGAGCCTCTTGATCATGCTCTTTTTGGATGAAAGAATAAGTCAACAGTTGGCTTAGGTTTTGAAAATAAGAAGAAGAAAGTTTTCCCTATCCCAGCTGCGACGGACAGTGACAGTGACTCAAACTATACGCCTGATCTTTCTAATCAACAAGATGTGTCTGATGATTGGGTGCCCTCAACAAATCTCCTTTGGGGAGATTCCAAAGATTTGATACTTGACAGTCCTACTATCCCAGCTGCGACGGATAGTGACTATATGACTACTAGATCGATAATGGAAAGTGTTGCTATCCTAGATGCGATGAATAGTACCAATGCTAGCACTAGAGAGGGGGAAACCCTTCCTAACCTTGAGGCTTCTACATCACGAGGCCCAAATGATGACTCAGACACAGACTCCCATGAATATGAATGGGACTCACTTTCAGATGCAACAGTTGATTTGGACATAGATATTGTCCATGCTTATAGTACCCAACCCGATGCAACCAATGAGCTTAGTGTAGGACTAGAGGATTGCACTCCTCAAATTGCCTTAGTGGACGACACTTCGTTTGGTAGGATGAGTCCTAATTCAGGTATCTTAGGAGAAGACTTGATGAATCTTGATTGTATGGTCACCAGAGATGACACCTTTTGCATAAATAACATTGAACCAGTCATTGACCTACCCCTTGTTCACTTTGACCTAATTGACTGTTCTTAGCGCCATCAAGAGCCTATATTCCTCACTTTTCAGAATGATTACGAAATTGCCTACTATCTGAATGCTCTTGAACCCGTGGCTTCTTCCACCAGTGAACCAACAACCAGCATGACAGAGCCTGATATTAAGTACCTCAGTCTAAAAATAAAAGAGAAAGAAAAAAAGAAAAATAGGTCTGATGGCGAAAACCACTTTGTGGCGGTATCAAAGCCAAAAATAGTAAAAAGAAATGACATATCCAAGGGTGAAAACCTCTTTGAGGCACCTAAGGATGGGGTACTTAATAACTTGCCGAGTTATTTCCAGGATAGATCATCAGTATTGATTGAGCCAACAAAGCCAGTCAATTTGAACACAGAAGAAACTCCTCAAATAGTTCATCTTGCTCAGTCTTTATCAGAGGAAGAGACCAAGGCATATGTACAGTTCTTACAAAAGAAGAAAATTAATTTTGCATGGACCTATTCAGACATGCCAGGGCTTGACACAAATCTTATAATGCATCACTTATCCATAGCTCCAGGAGTCAAACCAGTGAAACAGAGACTCAGAAAAATGCATCCACATGTAGCTCTCCTTGTCAAAGCGGAATTAGAAAAACTTTTGAGAGCTGGATTCATTAGAGCCA
This sequence comes from Chamaecyparis obtusa, assembly GCA_027943335.1. Lineage (NCBI taxonomy): Eukaryota > Viridiplantae > Streptophyta > Pinopsida > Cupressales > Cupressaceae > Chamaecyparis > Chamaecyparis obtusa. Next base: position 69,041 of record BSBK01007007.1, read on the forward strand.
TCGATTGTGCAAAATGGATCTCAAACATAGTACTAGTTTCCAAACATGATGGGTCCATTCGTGTATGCACAGATTTTAGAGATTTAAACAAAGCATGCCCAAAAGATGATTTTCCACTTCCAAACATTGACATGATAGTGGACATGATAGCGGGCTATGAAATATACTCTCTAATGGATGGTTTCTTAGGATATAATCAAATCAAAATAGCTCTCGAAGACCAAGAGAAAATAGCATTCACATGTGCATGGGGAACCTATTGCTGGAACGTCATGCCATTTGGATTAAAGAATGCAGGAGCAACCTACCAAAGAGCTATGGTCACTATCTTTCACGATATGATGCACAAAAACATGGAAGATTATGTGGATGATACCCTGGCAAAATCAAGAAAATGGGACACACACTTCGATGATCTAGAAGTAATTCTAGATCGTATGGAATAGTTTCAACTCAGATTGAATCCAAAGAAGTGCACATTTGGTGTCACCTCAGGAAAACTTTTAGGATTTATAATATCAGTAAAAGGTATCGAGGTTGATCCCGAAAAGGTCCAAGAAATTCTAGATATGCCACCTCCTCAAAATATCAGCCAAATGAGAAGTCTTCAGGGAGGTCTTCAATCGATTAGGAGGTTTATTTCTCAGCTTGCAAATAGAGTGCAACCCTTTAACAAGACGTTGCATAAGGGCGCTTCTTGTGTTTGGAACGAGGATTGTCAAAAGAGCCTAGATCAAATCAAACAATACTTGGCTAATCCTCTGATCCTAATGCCTCCTATTCCAAGGAAACCATTGATCCTATATATTTCAGCTACAGACACTTCCTTGGGGGCATTGTTGGCTCAATTAGATGATACTGGGAAAGAACGGGCCATTTACTATATTAGCCGTACTCTAGTCTCCTATGAGATCAATTACAATAACATTGAGAAGTCTTGTCTTGCAGTGGTGTTTGCTTCTCAAAAGTTGCACCACTACATGCTTGCTCATACCATACATTTGGTGGCAAAAATTGATCCTCTTAAGTACTTGCTTAGTAAGGCTGCCCTCACGGGTAGACTTGCTAAATGGATGATGGTCCTAACTGAATTTGACATAGAGTACGTTGAAAGGAAGGCCATAAAAGGGCAAGCTATTGTTGACGAATTAGCTGATTTCCCAATTCAGGATAATATGCCGGTCCAAGTGGAATTCCCAGATGAACACATCTTGTATACGACTACTCTCACTTGGACAATGTTCTTTGATGGTTCCCGCATGCAAAATGGATTAGGTATTGGAGTATTATTTGTTTCTCCACATGGGTACAATATTCCAAAGTCTTACAAACTTTTATTCCCATGTACGAATAATATCGCAGAATATGAAGCTTTAACCAATGGCTTGAGAATGGATATAGAATGGAACATCACAGAGTTACATGTCTTTGGGCATTCCCAGTTAATCATCAACCAAGTCAATGAAGAGTATCAAACCAAAGATGACAAGTTAATACCCTATAAGAAGATGGTTGATTCTTTGAGACGCTATTTCACCTTTGTGACGTTTCAACAGATCCCTAGGACAAAGAACAAAGCTGCAGATGCCATGGCCACATTAGCTTCACTTCTTCAGTTGGAGACACATGAATCCAGATTTGAATTCCTGGTGGAAGAGCTACATCATCCCATCTTTGACTCGTCTGAAAGCCATGTCATTTGTACCATTGTCACACATGAGTCTTCCCGATATGGTGCTATCTATTCATATCTTTGTGATGGCATCATCCCCGACACATTCAACCGTTCTGAATGCCGAAACCTCATCCGTAATGCCTCTCGCCACACTCTTATCTCTGGTGATTTATATAGGAGGGGTTTAGATGGGATGCTCCTTAGGTGCTTGGAAAAGGAGGAATCCAACCAAGCGTTAGTTGACATCCACGAGAGCATTTGCGGTGGACATTCTAATGGTCTTGCCATGGCCCGAAGGTTGCTTAGGGTGGGATATTATTGGCCCACAATGCAGATAGACGCAGTCGCCTTTGCTAAGTCATGTGAAAAATGTCAGAAACATGGAAACCTGATTCATGCTCCAGGTAGGGAGCTGATCCCTTCTGTTTCTCAATGGCCATTTCAGTGCTGGGCCTTTGATATGGTTGGGCAGATTCATCCCAACTCATCAGGTGGACATAAGGTCATTATTACTGCCAATGACTACTTCACAAAATGGGTGGAAGCTGTGCCACTTTCTGTTGCTTCAGGGAAGACTATCTCTTTGTTCATCTTGAATCATATTATTTGCCGATTTGGCGTGCCTTCTGAGATCATCACTGATAATGGAGGCCAATTCAAGAATAAGGACCTAAAGCATTTATGCAAAAAGTTTAAAATCAAGCAACATTGGTCCTCAATTTACTTTCCACAGGGAAATGGACAGGCAGAGGCTTCCAATAAAACCATCCTTAAGATTCTTCATAGGACAGTGCACAAGAATGGTAGGGATTGACACTTACAAATCAATCCAGCACTATGGGCTTACAGAACAAGCATTCACAAACCTACAGGAGCCACTCCTTTTTCTCTCACCTATGGTGCTGAAGCGGTATTGCCTTTAGAAGTCGAGATACCATCACTTAGAGTCTCACTCAAAGGTTTGATTATAGATGAGGATTACCGCGCCATGAGGTTACAGGAACTAGAACTTCTAGATGAAAAGCGTAAGGCTTCCTTTGATCATATGAGAGTGTATCAGAAGCGTATGTCCAAAGCATTCAACAAGAAGGTTCGTCCTAGAGAATTTCAAATAGGTGATCTTGTTTTGCGAGAGAACCCTAAGAACCAACAAAATAGAGAGCAAAAGGGCAAGTTTGAACCTAACTGGCTTGGACCATATGTCATCACAACTGCTTTTGGTACCGGTGCATATTTACTGTCAGATCCCGATGGAGAACAGCTCCCTGATCCCATCAACATTGTGCACCTCAAGAAGTTCTATCCTTGATGCTCATTTCTGTCTGGGGGCATCCTTTGTATATATCTTATTGGTCCTGAAAAAATACCAAAAAAATTGATATATGATGCTGAAAAAAATCCTAAAAAACATATACAGTCCTGAAAAAATACAAAAAAAATCAAAAGTTCAAAAATTCCAAAAAAAATAGAAAAAGTGCCTTGGTGAAAACCTGGAAACAGGCGTCTTGGTAGCAAAAATCCAAAAAATGAAAAAATGAAAAAAGATTCCAAGTGGTGAAAACTTGGGAACAGGTGCTACTTGAGGCCTTTGCACCCCTATTTGTTAGCATGCATCCTCGACACTGAGCCTTTCCATCATGTCTTGACCTTATTTGGCTTAGTCTGGAATTGGTCTTTGTCTTTGTCCAGGGGGCATAACTGTTAGCATTGGTCTTTTAGGTGCATTTATCTCTTGGGGCATTTCACAACAGGTGTTTTTCAACACCACCCCAAGCAGTGTTTTTCAACACTACCCTTGCGTCAAGTGTTTCTTAACACTTATTAGATGTCTTTCCCAACAGTCTAAGTATGATGTGATATTTCTCATTAGCAGATATGATAACTAGAGTCTGACTCTATGACCAACACACACGCACTTAAACAATCAACTTGTTGAGATATGATGACTTTATTTTTCTTTGTGTGCTGTCTATGAGGATTTCTTTGATGAGTGGTCTCTCCCTGAGAAGTTTTCGATGATGCATAGCTAGAAGACTGAGGGTATGAGAACATGTTTTATTTCTTTATTTGCTTGTGGGTATATTCTGTTGATCCTAATTGTCATGCGCATTTATGCTGGTCTTACTTGACACTATGGATTGACAAGGTATTATCCTTGACTGTTTTATGCGAGTGCATGCTTCTAGCTATCCTGATTTTCATGTGTCTTGATACAAGCATAATCTTGCCATATCAAACTTAGGTGATCTCACTGCATTAGTCATCTTGACCTATATGTCTTTGATGCCTAGGTGAGATTTCCACATTTCTATCTGATAAAGATCATATTCATATCCACATAGTTATGCTAGTGTGCATTGTATGATCTTACGACGCTACCAATAATGCTCGATGGTGATAATTAGATGTCTATAAGCGTTGTGACCTTGCAAGTCAACCACTTTCATAGTAGCTTGCATTTTTAGGGTCATGTTAGATTAGTTTTGCACTTTGCATATGGAGAGAGCTTTCCTTTTTATCATCTACGGACTAGTTGGTCAACTGTGCTCATTTTCTGATTCTTCTTGATCATATCTTTCATTTCTGGTCTTTCATATCACATCATTTTCTATCCATTTTCGGACTCAAAATCAAAATCCGAGTCATGTTTCCAAATTTTCCCTTTCTTCTAAGCAGTTGACTGACTTTTTGAGGCATAATCCAATTTTTGATGGACTTTCTTCCTTCCATGTCTCTCAATTTTCTAGTCTTTCATTCGCCCTATCTCTTTTCTTCTAGCTCATCGCTGGGGCATGTTTCATTGCCTAATGGTTATCCTGTTATCATTTACCTTCGATTGTGATTTCATTCTGATTTGATCAAATCTTTATCAGTTTGTTGTTCCTCTCTACTTGATTTCGATTTCGATTCCGAGGGGGCAGTATTTATGGGATTCTCATCCCCGATTCCTTGATTCTCTTGATTCAGACATCTTTTGTGAGCTTTTGCTCAAATTTGAGATTCTTATCTCTTACTTTGAATGTGATCCCGAATCGACCTCATGTTCAAAGACCTTTGTTTATGCTTTGTCCGGATATGATCCCGAATCGACCTCATATTTGAGTTGTTTTGTGATCCCAGATCGATCTCACATTTCAATTCTTCTTTGACTGCATGTGTTCCCAAATCGATCACACATTAGTCAAAGAGGGGCAAATGTATGCACCCAAAAATGGTCGCCTAGACTTTGGGCCCCATTTATTCAATTTATCAATCTTGAATCAGTTTTGATCAATAATCAATATTTTCAACATTATCAATTCTTTGATCAAATCCTAATTTCGATCATATATTGGATTTTTATCCTTGGGCTAACCATTTATCCTAAGTCTTTATTTGATTAAAAGGAATATTTCCTCCCCTTTTGATTAAATAAAAAGCCCACCTTTTCCTCTTATCCTATGTTGCACAAATAAAGCATTATTCATATTTTATAAAAAAGAGAAAAGCACTTTTTGTCTCATATGGACATAAAGTCAACTCTTATTTTCCTATTGGAGGATACTTGTGCACATGGATTGCTCCTCTTTCAAGCTCCACCGCTGATTAAGACTTTTTGCCTCTTAATCTCCATGGTCCATTTCACCTCATTTCTTATAAAAGGAGAGCTCTCTCCTTCATTTGAATACCATGTTTTTATGCTAATGTTATGCTGCAGGTTTTAGGTGCATTTGGAGCTTTTGAAGATATTGAAGACTTGCTTCATTTCATTACATCATTTAGTTGCATATTTCCTTTTCTTAGTTTGCATGATCATGGCATATTAGCTTAGTTTCCTTTTATGCAATAGAATAACTCACATAGCTTAAATAGGAAGGCTTTGTAACACTTGTTATTTCCTTTCATAGATTAGTTGCATTGTACTTTCCTTTCATAGCTTAGATTGCATTCTCATTTAGGTTTGCATTGCATTGCATATTTGATTCTTGGAGATATTGGCATTGTTGCCCTTGTCTTTATTTGAATCTCTCATTGTGTGGTTGACTAGCAAGGTCACAAGCTTGTAGCTCTAGCTGAGACCAAATACATCATAGTCCCTTGCAACTCCATGCATAGAGAGCTATGAGCCGCTTTGTGAGACCTCATTCTTGAGCAACCTTGCATGTAATGGTTCATAGAAGTGCACCATTTCAGTGTGTACATCGGTTAATGATGTGATGCACAGTGTTCAGTTTGGATTAGTATTAGGCTTTAAATAAAAAAATAGTATATATATATATATATATATATATATATATTAAATTATAAATTATCATAATAAGTTGACATCGGGTAAGAGTTAAGGTTTAGTAGGTCATTTTGTGTTATGACTTAGGGTTCGAGTAAAAGTTAGTGGTAGGGTTAGGGTTATCGATAGGGTGAGAGTTTGGGTTAATAGGATATTTAACATTATGATTTATGCTTCAAGTAAGAGTATGTTACAGTTAGGGTTAGGGTTAAGATTAGAGTTAAATGATTAGTATCATATTTAGTTATTTCATGAGGGTTGATCGTGAGTTAATGATGTGATGCATAGTGTTCAGTTTGGATTAGTATTAGGGTTAAAATAAAAAAATAGTATATATATATATATATATATATATATATATATATATATATATATATATATATATATATATATATATATATATTTTTAAATTATAAATTATTATAATAAGTTGACATTGGGTAAGAGTTAGGGTTTAGTAGGTCATTTTGTGTTATGACTTAGGGTTCGAGTAAGAGTTAGTAGTAGGGTTAGGGTTATCGATAGGGTGAGAGTTCAGGTTAATAGGATATTTAACATTATGATTTATGCTTCAAGTAAGAGTACATTACAGTTAGGGTTAGGGTTATGATTAGTATCATATTTAGTTATTTCATGAGGGTTAATCATGGGTTAATGATGTGATGCACAGTGTTCAGTTTGGATTAGTATTAGGGTTAAAATAAAAAAAAATAGTATATATATATTTTAAAATGATAAATTATTATAATAAGTTGACATTGGGTAAGAGTTAGGGTTTAGTAGGTCATTTTGTCTTATGACTTAGGGTTTGACTAAGATTTAGTGGAAGGGTTAGGGTTATCGATAGGGTGAGAGTTCGGGTTAATAGGATATTTAACGTTATGATTTATGCTTCAAGTAAGAGTATGTTATAGTTAGGTTTAGGGTTATGATTAGAGTTATGATTAGTATCATATTTAGTTATTTCATGAGGGTTAATCATGGGTTAATGATGTGATACATAGTGTTCAGTTTGGATTGGTATTAGGGTTAAAATATTCATGCATGTTAGTATGAAAAATAGGGTGAACAGTCAAATCAGTAATATGATTTGGGGTTGATATGTAGTGTTTCTTGTAGGGTTAGTGATGGGCTATTGTTTTGATTAGGATTAAAATATTGGTTAAGGTTACTACAACAAATAGGATCAACAGTAAAATTAGTCATATCATTTGGGGTTCACATGTAGTGTTTCTTGTAGGGTTACTGATGGGTTATGGTTATGATTAGGGTTAAAATATTAGTTAAGGTTACTACGACAAATAGGATCAACATTCAAATTAGACATATGATTTGGGGTTCACATGTAGTGTTTCTTGTAGGGTTACTGATGGGTTATGGTTACGATTAGGGTTGCAATATTGGTTAAGGTTAGTATGAAAAATATGGTGAATGGTGAAATTAGTAATATTGTTGGGTGGTTTAACCTATTAAGGGTTATTATAACCATTATACTTAGCATTTAACCTATGCTAAATGAGAGGGTTATGGTATAACCTAGTAAGGGTGAAAAGAGAAACTTCATCAATTCTAAACTCATTTGGGGTTCATATGTAGTGTGTCTTGTAGGGTTAGTGATGGGTTATGGTTACGATTATGGTTAAAATATTGGTTAAGTTTAGTATGACAAATACAGTGAACGGTAAAATTAGTAATATTGATGGGGTTTATATGTAGTGTTAATTGAAGTTTTAGTGATGGGTTATGGTTTAACCTATTAAGGGTTAGTATAATCAAAATAGTGGTTAGCATTTGACCTGTGGTAAAGGACAGGGTTATGGTTGTGAATGGAGTTAGTATAACCATTATACTTAGCATTTGACCTATGCTAAAGGACATGGTTATGGTAACAAATAGGGTTATGGTTTAACCTATTAAGGGTTAGTATAACCCTTATGGTTAGCTTTTGACCAATGGTAAATGACACGGTTATGGTTTTGATTAGGATTAAATTCTCACCTTAGGAGTATGACATAAATAAGTAATTAGAATGTTAATGATAACATATTAGAGTTAGGGTTAGGGTTACGATTAGGGATAGGATTCTATGTTTACAGTTAGGAATAGTATCATATTAAGGGTTAGTATAACCGTCATGTTTACCATTATAATTTTAACTTTAGGAGTACAATTAGGCTATTGAACATGTAGGGTTAGGGTTAGGATTAATTTAAGGTTGTGTGTAGTATTAGGATGTACAGTATATAGTCAGGGTTAAATCATATCTAGTGTTAGGTATATAGTTACTATAAGGGTTACTATTAATTTTGGACTTGCACCTTAGGAGTACTAATAATTTTTGACTTGCACCTCAAGAAGGGTTACAATTAGTTTATAATTTTAACCTCATTCAAGTACTATTAATTTTGGACATGCACCTCTCACATTAAAGGTAAAGATAAAGGTAAGGGGTTAAGGTTACCATTACGGCTAGGGGTAGGATAAATTAATTTGATAATTATCATTAGTATCACATATAATGTTACAATTTAACATACGGTCAATATTATATATACATGGTAACAACTAACTTGAACGGTTACCATATTACTGTAATCATTGTTGTTAATTTAACGTCGTGGTATGGGTTAATATACAGTTTTATTTTAGTTTCCATTGAAGATTAACTTTTAATAGTTTATTTAATATAGTTAAAGGTATTGGTATAGTTTTTTAACATTGTTCAAGGTTAGGTTAGAAATAGTAATGAATCAGATGTCCTCTATATTTATTTCCTCCCATTTAATCAGTGCATTCATTGAACAAATAAATATTAGAAATATAGAGTTCAACAAAACATGTTGCAAAATGTTGGAAGTATAGGGGTAACCATGATGGGAATAGGAAAAAATATATATTAACTATCTTGTTCGTGAAAGTTACAAACAAAGATGAAAGGGGAAATAGAAGTCCCACTACAACCATTAGATAATTAAGAAGTGTGAAATCCAAGATAAGAACAATCTAAATCAATAACATTTCTCCATAATGATGCAAGTACATCACATATTATTCAACAATAAAGTTGGTATTGCGACCTTTATTTGTACAATGATCACGGTATACTTCTTTCATCATTGATGGAAATGCATCCACTTTTGCATATGTCTCGCACAAAACTTTTGAAACATTTGTCATCTGCTTTATATCTAGTTCGTCAACATAGTCAACTAATAACGCTGCATTCTCCACAGCTTTGATTATAGTTGCGCACGACTGTTGAATGATTTGCGTACACTTGTCAAATTCACTCTGAAAGACATCGTTTGAGGCCACCGAAGCAGAGGGGCTTGTAACTATGATGTCTGACTCTTTGTCAGAGGCAACCTTAGGTGGAATGGTATCCTGTAAAGTTTTAAACAAACATCAGTATATAGAATTAATTAGAATAACCATTTTGCATTACCATTTTGAACTTTAGATGCTACCTATAGTGGAATAGTATATATGATTTTGTGGAATTTTTTATATTTAAATTAAGAAGTCGGGTTTGCAAACATGATATAAACTATATTAATGATACATATTTAAACAAGAGAGAACACGATTTTGAATTATGATATACTAATTTATCGCATAAGGATAATTTAGAACAATAATGACACAAAATAGGAGATTAATAAATAATGCAATATTTAATAGCAATACAACATTACAGTACATCATTGATTTTCAAGACACTTGAGTCTAATTTCTTCTACTTTTCTATTGGAAAGTTGTTTCCCAGTCTTCATTTTTTCATAGCAGTCATATTTGAACGGTGGCATGATTCTCAAGCCTTCTAGAGACTTTACACAAGATACAGCTACAAATGTCAATCCTACTCTTTCTCTTGGGCCTATATCAACTGTGGTTCTGGAAAGAGTTAGTCCCTGAGATTTATGAATTGTCAATGCCCATGCCAACCTTAATGGTAACTGAAAGGTTCTACCCCTCTAGACTGGTGATATTGGAACTATTCTTGGATGACTATCATCATATGGTATTCCAGAATAATTATCAAATTCAATCGTAACATAAGCAGGTGGTTCAGGTGGGGTGGTTCCTAGTTTGTACACAATATTCTGGATATATCCCAAGGATCCATTGACAAGACCGGCTTCAATCCATAGATTTGTAGTTAAGATGACCCTCGAATCCTTACTGAACAATAACTCTAGATCAAGTTCTTCATTTGAGCAATCTTCAATTGTATTACCGTTCTTTGACTTAGTTGCAAGGCTACATGCAATAGGTTGCCTCAAAAAATACAACATCCTCAAGTTATGGTTACGAACATTGGCATTTGTAGAGAACAAATGCATTGTCTTGTCAAACTCATCATTGGTTGCAACATCTAACCTCACAGGGGTTCTCATCATAAGCAAGTTCCAATCATCTAAGTTTGGACTTGCATCTCTCACATTTGTGAGATGTTGGTGAAATCTTTTTTTGGTGGATGTTTTCTCCATCTTGCCTAAATATTTTATCTAATGTAACCATTGTTTTGAATTCTTGCCACAGTAACTATGCCCGCCTGTTGCTAGCATATGCCGGTTTATCATTCGTTGGAGGCAACTAACCAAGATCACCAACCAAAATAATAGATATACCTAAAATAAAATAAGAGAAATGATTAGAAGACTATCTATGAAAATTACATGATTGTATTTATAGATGAGTTATATTAATAAATATTATAACACAAAAATAACGTCATTAGAAAAAATGAAAGTATACCTGCAAAGCTTATGTCAGCACTTTGTGGGAAGGCTTGTTTGAGTCGAGAATCTATATTTTCCAGCAAGTTTTGACCAATGAAGCTCATTTCATCAATGAAAATATACCTAATATGGGCCATTTCTTGCAAACTTGTAAGTCGCGTCCCTTCTAGCTAAGAAAAATCTCTAATTGGTATTCTCAACTTTGAATGAATTATAGAAGCTCCTATATTGAAAGCCGCAACTCCATTTGGTGCAAGTAATAGAAGCAGAGAAGGACTTGGCAAAGCTTCAGTCTGAAGAATTTGACTGATGGCACCAATCAGATAAGACTTTCTTGTTCCTGTTGTTCCTTGAATTATCATAAACAAAGGCATCCCGACCTGATTGCCATGGTAGTGTGTCATAATAATATCAATTGCCTTTTGTTGCTTCTCACCGAGGCTTGTAAAGTTGATGCATTGTGGGATGTCATCATACATGAGACATCCACGTTTCTTCATTTCTCCTATGAAGTTGATTGCTATAGCAGTATGCTCTTCACCTTGATATTCACTACACTAGTTTGTATTTCTATCAACATCTCTTCTTCCTAACATATCTATTTCAGAAACTTGCATATGTTGACCACGATGTAGTCTGGAGATGATTTCCCATTCATGCTCTGTGGTATTTTCTTGAATAGCTTCATTATCTTCCACTTTAGAAGAATTGCTAGGATCATCATTTTCTGTAGGTGCTACTCTTTGAACATGCCAAGGATTATAATTGACTGATTCCTAGTTTCTTACTATAGTATCATTATCATGACCAATGTCTCTTTCAATGTTACGAAAAGGTTTGTATAGCAACAACTCAGATAAACAAAACTCCACCCATTTACTTGAATCACATGGAGGAATGGATAGAAACCTAGGGAAAACTCTGACAATAGCCGTCTTTTGCCTTGGTCCCCATTTGTTGTCTCCTCTTTTTCTAGGATTGTATATCCAAGATCTGGCTGCATCAATTAAGGTGATACCTTCCATACAGATTGGTCTTATTTTATAGCCATCTATAAAAGATTTGACATGTTCTTCATCAATTTCCTCATTGTTTGTTGCTACAGGTTTGAAAACCTCACGCGAGACATTTAGATTAACAAACCTTCTGCTACTCTCAACCAATGGAAACTCTAACAACATATGACATGTTTCCTGGGCTCCAATATCCCTCTCTATAACTGTTTCAGTGAGTAGATTTTTGTATGCTCACGTAGCTAAATCATCAGGATTTTCCAGGTTTGACAAACACATCAACATTTCAAAATAGGTTTTTGAACTCCTCTCAGCTTTTGCTGCATACTTTGTGATGTATTTAATAACTGCATGTTTTGAAAGAATGGGTTTCCAATCTATATTTGCCCTCCACAGTTATAGTATGTACCGATTATGTGAATTCACTCTATCATCATTTCTAGCAGGCTCAAATTTTCTTTCACCCAATTCTGTATCCTCACATAACTTGGATCCCTCCAAATTCAATGGCCAAGATGCATTGTACCTAAGAGAAAGAGAAGTGAGCATCTATTTTGATTAATTTATGGGAATAGTTAATATATAATTTTAATGTATTCTATATTAATTGATGAAAGAATTACCTACAAACCATTCTTCCCCTTTTTTTACGCAAACATGCACCCTCCTTACAAATTGTGTGGCGTTCGACATAGTTGACTATCTCTTCATAGTCATGGTCAATATCCATCTAAGCTAGTTGTCCACTATTTTTGAGACATGGATGTTGATCAAAATGTTGGAAAACCTACAAATGGTTGCGAATAAAATATCATATTAAAATTTTATAATAGTTTCTTGTTTGCCATACATATGAACATATAGTGTGAGCATCATGTTATGTAGATATATATGATCAAAGAACTTAAAACATACCTGTATATTTCTTTTATGAGGATCATGTCTAGGATTCCATGCATGAATAATGGAATGAAAATATCTCTCAGCAGTTTTGCGTTCCTCCTCATTTGACCAGTCTATAGTGTCCATGTTTGGTGCTCCTTCGAGCCATAAAAATCCATGCACATGAGGTGAACCCCTATGTTGCCACTCATACCTACACCAAAAATCATTGACTTTCATACCTCTTTCAATTATCTCTTTCCTGAACATTGTATGCCTTAAATGCATGTAATGTGTAACTATATGAGGATAGACAATGACATTTTGTCTTCTCCACTTTTGAGCTTCTCGTGGATCAGTTGGTGGTGTTCCCGGCATTAATGCATGGAAATCAAGCCACTACATATCCGCTGCACTCAAGGTGAAGAAAATTGTAGGAGTCCCAATTTGGTGAAGCATATCTATTAATTTTGCTCTTCATTTACACCAATATGATCTTGTTCCTCTTAGAGTTGTTCCAAATCTCATCAACCTATCTGCCAAATTATTATGTCACATATTTTCCATATGTTCTCTTAGCTCATTGATGATAATTGACATGTCTTGAAAACTCCTTTTTACAAATACAACAGATGAATTTTGTGCACGATGTCTCATTATCATATTCATCATGAAATACCTAAACCTTGGATGTTTACCAAATCGATGATCCCTATACCGCAATAAATGCTTCACATATTCATGCAGATGAATTCGCCTCATTCTTGGCTCTAACCAATCACATCTTCCATCAGGAAACAATGTTGGAAATGCCATATCTAACAATTCTGATGTGACATATTCATTGATGGGTGATGCACCTATAGCTGGCCATTCAATTAATGTAGATGGAACTATCTCAGGATTGTTAACCCATGCTTGGATTAATTCCATTTCTCTTTGAGCATTAGGTGGTCGTGAAGCCATAGACGTTGTGTGTTGAATTGCATTACCTTCATTTGTATCCATGAGTGGACCCACAAAAATGACTTCGTTTGCATCAGAATCAAATTCCATGTGGACTATCCTCAATCTATTAAAAACATTTTGATTAGTATTTCTAGGCAAGTCATTGAGAGCAAGTTCATCAATTCTAACATCTGCATAAAACTTGTCATGGTATACTTTGTATTTCAATGCTCTATACACATGATCCCTTTTTATAGTAAAGTTATAACGTGTACCACGTTGATCCCTTCTGCGAACAATAATAATTGGCAAATGCTCAATTGTATGTGGCAAAACTTTGGTTACTTGTTCTACATGTTGAGGAAAATTTATAGTGTGTCCTTTATACTTATATTGACCACCAGTTGCATGTCACTAGTACATTTGAGGCCAAATTCTGACGGTCATGTGTCAGTTTTGCAATGCCTATTTGTCGAAACTACGACAGATGTGTCCGTCGACATTTTTGCGTTGGAAATGGTGACGAAAGTGATCACCATCGGTATTTCGACATAGTTTCCCGTCGGAAGAGGCCACATAAATAGAACCTTTACTATGGGACAAATCTGTCAAAAATGGTTCTTTACGATGTTGTTTCTGTCAGAAAGGCAACGGATATGCAATAGATGTCTGACAAGATAACCCGTTAGATGTATAACAGTCATGTCACACCAATTTATCGAATTGGGGTTCCCTCCGACGACTAACCTATCAGAAATATGACGATATGCAGTAAACTACTGATAGGAGAATCCATCAGACATATAGCGCTTCTATCGGAATAAATTTACTACCCGTCGCAAAAGCGACGGATTAGCATGGTAAAGATAACAAGGCTCAAGAGACCATCATAGTTGGTCTCCGTCTTTGGTCCATATACTGACAAAACATTTTACCTTTCATTAGCTCATCAAGTGAGGGGATTTGAAAGAATTTAATGGATGATATTTTCATGTATAACGTATATTGTTTTAGTTGACATTGCACGAATTTATCGACTCCGCGCACTTGTATACTACGAGCACAGCCATAAAGAAGCATCTCCTCCCATGGCCTACATTACTCAATCCATGGGAGGGGATGCTTCTTTATGACTATGCTCGATGTATACAAGTGCGCGAAGTAGATAAATTCATTCATCGCCAAACTAAAATAATATACGTTATATATGAAAATATCATCCATTAATTTTTTTCAAATCACCGTATTTGATGAGGTAACGAAATGTAAAATGTTTTGTCAGTATATGGACCAAAGATGGAGACCAACTGTGATGGTCTCTTGAGCTCTGCTATCTTTAGTCCTAGCTACTGGGTAAGGGCTAGAAGACTTATACCTGTTGATCGTTGAGAATAATCACCGCCTTGCCTTTATGTACACTACACAGTATCCAATATAAGAGAAGGCAAAAAATATGAATGGATAAAAGAAATGAAAGATACAATAAAATTATCTTGTTGTTTACCTTCTCATAATTGACCCAGTCTCGCAAAAGTAATTTTATATGATCACTAGCACATTTCGTGCATGGATGAGAAACAATATCCAAAGTTTCTAGATTCTAACAAGAGGTATGAGTGGAGGCCAAAAAAGGGATATTTGTGAAGGTTTTATAGATGTAGTACTGAATCATCATCTCTGCATTGGTACTCAATCTGGAAACCCTCTCTAGAAAATCTCCACATCTAGCAAATCTCCACAAAAATCCCTTCTGGCCTCCACTACATATACGTCTTCTTAGTATCTAAAAACTCTTCATCATTGATTCCTGTCATTTTTTCAGCATCTATGTGGACTGAGACCTTAAATTATTGAGCTTCTCTTTGTTTCGAGAATAGTTTAACATTCTCTACTTAACAGGGCCAACCACGTGAAGGTGGAAGCTCATCTGGCCCCTCCTAGGAGCCTCTGATGACCCTTTATGACATTTTAAGACCTCTAAGATGTGTATTCTTAGGGATCGTAAAGGGTTGTAAAGGGTCATAAGGGGTCCTAGGACACAACAGCTGAGAAACATAAATGTAGGCATCATGGTCACAAGTTTTTGGAGACAACATAATTGAGTGGTATACCTAGACGATGCAAAGCAACCACTACTCCTCTAGTTCCAAGTCGACACTACGGGATCCAAAAACCATAGATAAGGAATAAATTTAGAGAGCAGAGGAGGGACATAATGACCAAAATAATACACGAGGACAAACCTCAAGTTAAATGAGGCAACTGCAAACATTTTAATAGATTTTCATTATTAAATAATGAAATTTGCATATACTAGTGTTTTAAGCCCCCTCTGACTTACACGTCTAGAAAATTAAACTACAACCTATTGGGATTGAGACAAACCTTATTAAACAACAACAACTAAGAAGGATCGCTTGCCAACATCTACTGAATACATTTGTTGGAGGACCTTGTATTCAACAGATGTTGGCAAGTGATCCTTCTTAGTTGTTTTTTTATAAGGTTTGTCTCAATCCCAATAGGTTGTAGTTTCATTTTCTAGATGCATAAGTCAGAGGGGGCTTACAATAATAAATAATGTAATGAGGGGGCTTAGAACACTAATATATGCAAATTTCATTATTTAATAATGAAAATCTATTAAAATGTTTGCAGTTGCCTCATTTAACTTGAGGTTTGTCTTGTATTATTTTGGTCGTTATGGCCATCCTCCGCTCTCTAAATTTATTCTTTATCTATGATTTTTGGATTCTGCAGTGTCAACTTGGAACCGAAGTAGTAGTTGCTTTGCATCATCTAGGTATACAACTCAATTATGTTGTCTCCAAAAAATTGTGACCATGATGCCTACATTTATGTTTCTCAGCTGTCGTGTTTATGTGCATGTTTTTTATGTGTTTGGGAAGACATATTTCTAGCCTAGGTCTGGATCCTACGACAATTAGCTTCATAACAATGAAGTAGATGACAGATGAACAATTAGCTTCCCAAGAAATATCTCATAAATGAACTATGTGTACCCCAATTCCTGTGCCCTCAGTGTGTACCAAAATGATATATTTGAAACAACAAGGGTAAGACTTAAAAAAGTTAATTTTGCATCACTAGACATATCTGTATGTTTTATCCACAACGACCAAACTTCATAAAACATATAGACATGTCTAGTGATCATATTGTGCTGAAGGTGCTGCCTGATGCTCTGTTGCTACAACAACTACAGACTGTGATGCAAAATTAACTTCTTTAAGCCTTACCCTTGTTGTTTCAAATATATCATTTAGGTACGTGCAGAGGGCACACGAATTGGGGTACATAGTTCATTTATGAGATTTTTCTTGGGAAGCTAATTGCTCAGCTCTCATCTACTTCATCTATTATCAAGCTAATTGTCGAAGGATCCAAGCCCAGGCTAGAAAGATGTCTTCCCATTCTGTTTAAGCCATATTCCTTGTTCTTGTCAAATTTCCTTGGTATGGTAGGCCTACTCTCTACAATACTCTTCTTCAATCTGTGTTCGACAATAAGCATCTTCTTCTTCTTCCTAATTGCAGCCAGAGCTTCCTTTTCATTAGGATTCAACTCCACTTCCCCCATCTCATCATCCTCATCACCCTCAGCTGCCATCCTAAGCCCTTCTTCCCTCTCTAGTTCTTCAAGCCTCTGCAAGATATCTGGATCAATGAAGTCTGCAACATTGTGTCCATCCATGATCTCAGGAATATCATCTTCTTTCCACTCTTCATTTGCCAAAATATACCACTTTTTCAAGCTTGTAGAGTAGTGCGCCATCATCCCCCACCCCCCTCCTGATTCCCAAAGAACCCACCCATATTTTTCCCAGCCTCAGATCTCATCTCTGCAACCAATTTTGTATCCTCCTCCGGTAGTGTCTCTAGTGGTTGCAAATCAATCTTATTACAAACTACAATAAGAGGCTTATTGGAAAACATAGGTTTTATGCTGCCTGTTGCACAATACTATAACCACAGGACCACGAAACATCAAGGAAAAACAAAACAACCACCTTCAAATGAGCCAAGGCAATAATGCTGAGCATCTCGATGGTGTTCTTGTCCTCCAAGGGGTGGTCCAAAATACCAGGGGTATCAATAACATGATACCTCAAGTACTTATAATCAGTATGCCCGACAAACAGAGACTTAGTAGTAAAAGCATAAGGTTGCACATCCACATCTGCCCTAGTAATCTTATTGATAAAAGAACTCTTACCAACATTAGGGTACCCCCATAGATCAAAATAGTCTTGGTATTTCAACATACAGAGATTGAACCAGGTTGGGTTATTACATTTCCTTCTCACTTTGTATTGACTGAAGTTAAGTCTAATACATTTTTTAATTGGAATTTTATGATATTAAATTGTTATCATGGTTATTTGAGTAAACCTTTATGAATGACCTGCATACAATGCTCTCTTGTTTAAACTAAACCATTCATATAACAAATACAAGACATTGCAAATTGACTTTGGAAAACAACTTCATTCAAAGTGTTTAGAAAATACATTCAGATCAGCCTTAGGATATTACAAGGTATAAATCCAATTGGTGTCTCTTTGGTTGGTTACAATGTTGTCCTATCATTCATGGTGGAAGATGTGAAGGAGAATTTTGTAACTTCATGCAATATGCAAGGTACCATAGTCCATGGAGACATTATTGTTAAAAAATTAAACATGATTCTAATTTTATGAGTTTGACCAATAGTTCTTTATCATCACATGTGCCTTGTAGTGAGGACATTCAAGAGAGGTTTGATGAGTATTCAGATTACTCAAAGACTGATTTTGAATCAACAATTGGTGAAGAACATGAAGTTGATATCGATAGGGATTCATTTGACACACCAACTCCTCTTCTCAATTGATAAGACTATGAGGAAAATCTAAATTTAGTGGTGTGTGGTGAATCTGAAGATGGAAGGAAAGAAAAGTCCCAAGTTTTGAATTTGGACAATAGAGGCTCCTTTCCTCATTCTCACAAGTCTGCAGATTTGTCACATGGATTAATCAGTAAAGAAGAGGCATCTAGCATTGGCATTCAAGATATAAAGGTTGGGCCTGACCATTGCACAAAAAAGGTGCTTGTATCCATTTAAAATTTGTGACCAAGGTATGACCATAATTCTGAGTTCATAACAGTCACATAACTCCACTACCTCAAGATATGACAGCCTTTGGTCAAGAAGAGAACAATGATTTACATCCTATATTTGAGGGTACACATGGTGCAAGCATGGGACATGATGGGAATGGTACAACTCATCATAATTAATAAATGAACTCTTGCCAACATTAGGGTACCCATAGATCAAAATAGTCCTAGTATTTGGGTCAATAGACGACAACCTTTCCATATGCTGCCTCACCTGTCTGAGGTAAGCCAAACTCGGTCTAATTCTCTTAACAATAGTACACATTCGTCCAAGTGCAACAACCTTCAAAGCTTTGCAGCGGTAAAGAGAATCCCCATATTTTATTAGCCTAACATAGTCTTTGGCCACTTTGGCAATGAGAACCTCAAAATAGAGAAAAGAAACTTAGTAAGACCAGTCTATGCCTCTATTTGTGAGGGTACAGTCATGATAAGTGCCTCTCAAACCTCTCCAAACATGTCAAATTGTCTTTAAATACTTTATTGATCTCTTCTAAACATTAACCAAATCAAACCTACATTTGAATCCACACACAATAACCCAAAATGAAGGGTTTTGTATCCTTTAATGAATCTCAGTCACTGGTAACGCATGGATAGTCAAACCACTAGTCTCTAAAGCATTCAATAAGTGAATATGAATGTTTGAAAACTATTCCTTATTGCATAGTGGAAAGGAAAAACCAAAAGAAGACTTTAACACCTTTAAGATCACTGATTTCAATTAGAAACCTTTAACTCTCTTCAAACTCACAATACATTGCATGTGTAGTACAAAACTCATGAGATTCTAAAGAAGGCCTCACTCTTAATCAGCCAAATCTTCCTTGTACCACACAAAAAACTGTGATAACTGTCTCCTCCAACCTTAATTGTTTAGGAATTCATCATATCAGATAAAGTATGCCTGACAATGAAGATTTGTTTGACAAATAGCAAGTCTTCTTTAGTATCTTATAATAACATGCTAAACTGATAAAGGTGTTAGCTGCATTTAATCTGACAATTACTTATAGATTAAGCATATTATTACTATGCTTAATGTTCCATTTAAATGCATTTAACACAAAAAAAAAATTTACAAGACTGAACCAATGGCATGTTTACAACAAAGCTATAATAGAACTCCCAACAATTCTTAAACATACTTTATCTGATATGATGAATTCTTAAACAATTAAGGTTGGAGTAGACATAGTTATCACACAGTAAATTGTGTGCTACAAGGAAGATTTGGCTAGGTCAAATCTTCCTTCTTGCTAGCAGTCTACAAAATTAGACCTTTATTAATAATTCATCATATCATATAAAGTATGTTTAAGAATTGTTGGGACTAGTCCTTTGGCATGTATTAAACAGAATAGAATTTTCAGCATATTATTATCATTCTATTTCTTTGTTGTAAACATGCCATTGGTTCAGTTTTAATCTACTGGTGTCATGCCCTAGCCCATGCTTTGATGTTATTGGTGCTTGTGCTCAAGGATATCGATTCACTATTTTGAAATGTTGATTGTGGTTATCAAATGGAAAAAATAGAAAAAAAATGTAACACAAATTTTTTTTACAAAACTTAACCAATGACATGTTTACAACAAAGAAATAGAATGATAATAATATACTGAAAATTGTATTCTGTTTAATACATGCCAAAGGACCAGTCCCAACAATTCTTAAACATACTTTATCTGATATGAGTTTGTTAATAAAGGTCTAATTCTGTAGGAAATAGGAGTTGCTTTGTTGAGTGAAGGCTAATTAGGCCTAGGAGAAGAGCATTTGGGGATGGAAGTATTCACCAGTCAAAGGATGGAAGACTGAGATTGAGATTGGGTTAGTAACTCTAAAAATGGTATTTCATGAAAAGGTAAGTACTTTGTGAGGTTGGTTGGAGACTTTGGGTGTAATTTGCTGATTTCTATGTGTGTAGGGCTACTAGATAGGCCTATAAGGGCTGTAGAAGAAGAATGGTCTAAGTTGAATAGATCAGAGTGAATGGGGTGTTGAAACATGGTGAATAGACCACGATGAGATGATACTTGATGTTAGGATTAGGGAGAAAAGCCCAGTTGAGGTTTTGACACGGTGGAGGCACTAGGTGCACTAGGTGGCCTAGGATGGAGATGGTGCTAGGAGGAATTGCCAAGAAATGAGGAAGTGAACTTGTGTACCAGGGTTGTGGAAGTGAACTTGTCATTTCTATACACATTACTAATTTCATTGCGTTGCACAATTCATATTGCATAGTGCATGAATAATGACTAGATGCAAATAGTTTTTAAATTTTCAATTACAATCTACTTTGTACAAAGTCAACATACAATTCATGATATCAGATAAAGTATGTTTAAGAATTGTTGGGACTAGTCCTTTGGTGTGTATTAAACAGAATAGAATTTTCAGCATATTATTATCATTCTATTTATTTGTTGTAAACATGCCATTGGTTTGGTTTTGTAGTTTTTTTTTTGGTGTTAAATACATTTTTCCAAACCAATTGTTAAACAAGAAAGCAATAGCAGTGAGGAGGGGTCTTCTTTTGAGGAGATTGATGAAGATCGTGCACCTCAAAAACCAATTCATAAGGTACCAATCATGTTTTCTATTCGCTTATATTTTTAGATTGGTAAATCTCCTTAGTTTCATGTCCTTTCTTTTGATTACTATGGATGAGATATATATCTTACATTTAACATTCAACTTCTTTACATTTTAGAACATGTAGTGTGTTTTCTGAGGATTTTACCAAATCAACTTTTAACATAAACCAAAAACACCAAACTGAATTGTGTTTTTCTTCTTAGAATTAGACCTTTATTAATAATTCATCATATCAAATAAAGTATGTTTAAGAATTGTTGGGATTGGTCCTTTGGCATGTATTAAACAGAATACAATTTTCAGCATATTATTATCACTCTATTTCTTTGTTGTAAACATGCCATTGGTTCAGTTTTGTAAAATTTTTTTTTTGTTAAATGCATTTAAAATTATCTTCATTATCTTCTGATTGTCTAAATGCTTCTTTATTTGTCAGCCAATTAATACATGCTAGTATATAAAGAAGATTAAGGGTTGTAAACCTCTATTATGTAAATAATGAACTTTGAATGTTCCTAAAGAGTTTTCCAATGTTAAAAAATCCCAATATTTATGAACAAAAATGTAGACATTAGGGTCATTCTTATAGTTTCATTTTATGTCACTTTTGTGTGAGAGTATTCCTTTTTGATTCCCATTCAATGGCACTTGTGTTTGTGAGAAAAAATGCTTTAATCTTTGAAGATAATGGTTCTTGGTTTTCCTTGCATGAAACTTAGATGAATGTTGCTAACTTGAAATTTGTCTTTGAACATTAAGTGTTTACTATGTATGCCTATACCTCATATAATCCAAAAAAATCTTCAACACGAGGATTTTGGTAACTTAAAGGGCCTTAATGACCGGCTTTGAGTTGAGAAACTTCAGTGTCTAAAACTACATTGTTTTCAGCCACTTGGTAGATTTTAGTTTGTCTTGATGGTTTTCTTCCAAGATTTCACCCATTCTTGTGAAAGGTATGCACATTTTGATATTCACTAAATCGCCAATTACAAAGTCTTAAACACTAATATCAATAGAAAGAAAATCCTAATTAGATGTGAGAGCGATGATGAAGAGAAGACAGATGCTAGGGTTTCCTAGCAATGATGATGGAGGTGGTAGAAACCAGAGACAAGGACGTGGTGGATGAAGCAAAGGAAAAATATTTCCATGGTGCCCTCTAGGATGGGGTTGGTAGTTTATGAATTTTTTTGGACTGGGTAGCAAAAGAGGATATCCTTAGTGAGGAGAAGGGAGCGGTAGAAATGATGGTAGAAACTAGTGGGGTTATTCAAGGATCTTCAATGGCCCAGAAGATGGATTCAAGGCATTGGAAAGAAAGGACTGGAAGCCAAAGGTCCCCTTCCATCCATAATAGGTGACCAAATAAAAACCTTCTACAGTAGATAACTGAGTCATATCAGTTCAGATTGAACCAGAAGAATGGAAGGATTCAGTGTAGTGCTTAAGAGAGCGGGTCTTTTTATGGAGTAGAGGATGGACATCATATCCTCATATTCGAAAATGGATGAGTGAGAATTGGGGTAAGCATTTCTCTCTAAAGTAATTACCTAATGGTTTCTTTTTGGTAGTCACTAGAAATACAAGATAAAAGAAATGGGTAATTAATAATGGCCCTTTCATGATGGGGGGTATCATGTTTTTCATTAATGTTTAATGTTTATGGTCTGATTAAAATAGAAGAGAAGAAGGAAGTTTGTAACAACATTTCAGAATCCATGAATGGTATGGGTAAGGTGACCTTCATTCTTGGCCATGACTTCATTGAAACATTGGATATGGCTGATAAGAAAGGGAGCAAGGGGACTATGAGCAGGATCCAATTTGATTTTCAGATCTTTGTCACCAAAAATGGATTGTGGGAAGTTAAAACCAAGAATGGGGTGTTTACATGGATGAATAGGAGACATGGATTCTCACACATCGTAGAGAGGTTGTACCATTTTTTCTAGAAAGAGAATGGGGATCCCTCCCCTTGATCTTTGAGGCAAAAATACTTCCCATGACCGGGTCGAATCACTTTCCAGATGCTTTAGTTTTGTAGAAGGATTTGGTACTGATTTGATGCTCTTTGAAGATGGAGAAAATGTGGCTAAGAGAAGAATGATTCTGGAAAATGGTGGAAAACTATTGGAAGATTGTACTTGCTATTTAAGGAAATATGGGGTTTCAATTGTTCAAAAAATTATAGTATATCAAGAATAAGTGGAAGTGTTGGAACCAAATTCATTTCAAGGATATATTTGTGGAAAAAAACATTGGACGAGAAGCTAGAGGTTTTAAAAAATAAGGTGATTCAGGAAGGTATGGATAAAATTGATTTCTTAACTGAAAAGGACTTGTAACAACAATATGAGGAAATTCTAGCCAGAGAAGAAATATATTGATGCCAAAAATCTAGAGAGAATTGGTTGAAAGATGAGGACTGCAATACAATATTTTTCCATAGTTCGGTCAAGGAAAGACCATTAATTAATATAATAGCTTCAATAAAGAATGAAGTTGGTCAGCAAGTTGTGGAATCAGATGCAATCAACAAGGAAGTGGTAGACTTTTACTCATCACAGGATGGAGTGATAGTAGAGAGCTATATAGGGATGGTTGATAGTGTTCCTTGAGGGAAGGGGATTGTGAAAGACTTGTTATCATTGTATTCTATAATTCCAATATGTTTGGATGCAGGGAAAACTAGGGGAATGAAGGATCACTCACTGATTGCATGATAACCCTATTTTGAAGGGTCACTGGTTGAGGGGACAACCAAGGTCCAGATGATTGGGCCATCAGAGGACCCTATTTTTTTTGTATTAATTGCTATTCAAATTGGATGCATGGATTTCTTGTGAATTATCGACTGCTATGTATCTTGCAACTGCATCCATAAATCTACATATACTTCTCTAGGGTTGTAAGCCACTTATGGATCAAAATAGAGAAAATAAATCAAAATCATTCTGTGTCCTATTTCCTTTTAACAAAGTCTCTGTTAGAAAGTAAAGTCCACCAAGATAACTGAGAGGGGGGGGGGGGGGGGGGGTGGGGGGTGAATCAGTTATCAGATAAATACAACTTTTATCAACTTCAATAGATTTTAACCATGTAAGCAATGTAATCAATAACCATCGAAAGATATACATACACAATAACACAATAACACAAGATATGTTGACTAGGGAACCTCTTGATCAAAGAGTAAACCCCGGTGGGAATGATGCCCATAAAAGATGCACTAATATGAAAGTTCCTTGTGAGAGGATGGATTCTGTTAGGAGTCTTATGAAATACATTCAGTACATATGAGTCCCTGTTAGGAGACTTTGAATCCCTGCTAACAGATTCTAACTCTGTTAGGAGTTATGGAAGACAGAAGGACCCACTGCCCAAACAACTTCAGGTGTAAGATCACTCAACACACTGTCCAACTGATCTTTGTATTACTCAACAGAATAATACCAAAAGATTACTGATCTGATCAATTCAATACTTCTCTGACTGTTCCAAACCACACCAACTACTTCATCAGATCTCAATACCAGATCTTTATACTTCGCATATCCTCTTTCAACAAGTATTGCATAATTTCGCAATTCACTTTCAAATACAGTTCACAACTACATACTACAACAAGGAAAACATTCCTTCCTTTATACCACACTCAAATAATTACAAATGAGTCGTCATACAAATTACAAAATAAAAGTTTCCACACGTTACATAAAATTTACACAAAACTGTCAGCTTCCAATTAAGATAATTCTTCACTCGTGCAACCTTGGATCTTGCGCTCATGTCCATGTCACTAACATCATGTCTCCAACTGCCTCATAACTGTGCATGATCAAATTCAATCCCGATTAGGAGATATCATCTGATTTCCACAAACTGCTACTCAGGAACATTGCCTGAATACTGCTTTCACTAATTTCCTCATAACTGTCATGAATAAATGAATTTCTATATGCGCTCTTAACCATGATCTTATAGAACATCATAGAGTAAGCCTTCAACTCCGCATAGCTTAAATCTTCAATACCCCATGTGCGCTAACTCAAACACTGTCTTCTTCTCTGCTAATCTTCAGTAGATCACTGTGTTGACATCAATGACAATCACAATCATGAATACAACAAAAACTGCTATAGAATGGCTGCGAATACTCCCCCATAGGATATATACTCCCCTATTTCTTTGTATTAATTTCTATTCAAATTGGATGCATGGATTTCTTGTGAATTATCGGCTACTATGTATCTTGCAACTACATCCGTAAATCTACATATACTTCTCTAGGGTTGTAAGCCACTTAGGTATCAAAATAGAGAAAATAAATCAAAATCGTTCTTTGTCCTATTTCCTTTTAACAAAGTCTCAACTATCAATGATATAATATATTCGATGCCCTAAGCTATCAATTCAAATGACGCCTAGCTAGAAGCTCGCGGGCTGTCCATTTGATAACCATAGTCAACATTTTAAAAAAATTGATATCCTTGAGCACAAGCACCAATAACATAAAATAATGGAGTTAAAGCATAGGCTAGGGCACGACACCAATAGAATGCAGTCATTTCAGTGAGCATCTCAACAATAGACAATGACATCATTAAATGTGCTAGTAATATCAACAAACGTGAATCCAAACATTTCAAAATAGTGAATCAATATCCTTGAGCACAAGCACCAATAACATCAAATAATAGAGATAAAGCATAGGCATGACACCAGTAGAATGCGGTCATTTCAAAGAGCATACATGATCAAATAAAATGAAATGCATTTGAAATTTGCAGTTGAATATGATGCCAGAGGCTCGAAAGACGTTGCCCATCAAAGATACCAATCAAAGATGAAGAAATCACATACCTTCTCTCGCGCTTAGCTTTCACCCGCTCATTTTCTCTCTAATCGAAATAAAAATGATTTGGAAGTTTCACTTTTTTTTTCATCTATACCCCGAACTTGTCAGAATTCCAATGGTCAATTTAAAACCCATCGGAATACCGACACCATCGGGGCCTATTATAAAAAAAAATGCCAAATTCATAATAAAAAATTACCCGTCGGAAGTGTTTGTCGAAATTTGGCCCGAAATGTAGTAGTGTGTGTAACTTGCAGTATAGGACTAACACATGCAATCAACATCTCTTCAACCTAAGTCAAATTTGCAAGCTCTTCTGGTTGATATCCAGGGTCCATATTGTTTGAAGATGAAAACTTGTGAGTTCCTCTTTCTTGTCTACACCTGTTGCATATTGGGCCTTCACAGGTGCAATATACTTTCATTGCAAGATATGATTCTTGACAAACATGACACATTTGAGGAGTCTTCAAACTATCTATCTGATGCCTAAACTGCATTTGGAATCTTCTAAATTCAATTTCAAGCATACAATTTGGGTTTGGCATGTTTTCCATAGTACTTTCGACATCAACATTCATTTCTAATTGATTTTCATGTTGTGGCATTTGTAGAACATGCTGTATAGACACATACTCTTCATTTTCACATCTAACTGAATGTTTACATTAGGCGGATTGTTATATCTATGACTTGGTTCAAGATCATCTTGAATCACTTGACGCCCTTCATTTTGAAGGCTTTGAACAGAAGTTCATTGATGGTTTTTTATTGGAACATTTCTATCATCTCTATTTTCAGTTTCTAATTGTTCCACTGTTGCTTCTGTCCTTCTTCTATGAATTCTTTGTCTATCAGCTTCATTGCACCTTACCCTATGTTGTTCTCTTTGACTTTCTGTCAATTGTTCTTGCTAACGTTTACGAGACTCTCTTCTATATTGTCTTTGATATTCTCCTCTGATTCAAAGTTCAACCTTGGTCTCACCATGTCTAGTATGGAATAACATTAAATTAGTGACCTAATCAAACTTTATATTATATATATGTAAAAACATTGTAATATTTAGAAACAAAGAATGTTACTTGTCAATTAATATGTTTTTTTATATATAGAATTGAAAGGAAAATGCCAATTTATAATACATAGCAATTTAGTTGTGATAATTTATGTATCATGTTTAAATACATATTTAAACATATAGAATATAAATTATGAAAAAAATAGACAATAACAACACTTTGAGTGTAGAAACCATAAAAATTAGAGATACATGGAGTAAATTAGAGCCAAGATATATAAGAATAACAAAATGATTTTTTTTTAACAATAATTGATATACAATAACAATTGTAATGGTCTAAAGGCCATTTTGTGAAAACATGAGAATACATGATCTCTTATTTGTAATAGTAAGCAATGAATCCCAAAACATACGTGATCCCATTTGGATCTCAATACAAACATTAATTGTGAACATTTCAATTCCAGTATGTTTGCCTCCATCTTCCTCTAACCCATTCTTGCTCTGGTCATACGTGGGTGCGTGAATATGGCTTCAGGGTGTGAGAGTCAAGAAAGTACACCTCAAAGAACTCTACTTGAGTAAGTGGTGAAACAAATCTGTCGACGGTCACACCCGAGCAGCAACAATCATTTTCTAGTACTTCTACTGTAAAGCCAAGAGGTACAAATCGAGGCAAACTAATGGGAGGTGGAATAGGTCTCATATAATTTACATACACCTCCTCAACGAGGGGCTCTTGAGCCCATTCGTCATTTATGAAGTGGTGATATTTGACACAATATTTTGGCATGTCACTATTGTTTACAATGTCTACAATTGTTCCTTCAAACCAGGCCCCTTCAAACCCCTCCTCATCACAGCTAATCTCAACCTTCATTCCCATTAAACTCCATGTGTATGCCTAATTTATGATTACAAAAAAAAATCATTTCAAATTATTGTGAAAACGATATAATAGAAACATAAATTAATTATAATTAACAAATTCAATTTCATTAAATGAGTTTCAAAATCTAATTTTTAAATGAAATTATGTAAATCTAATTTTAAACAACAATTGATTATATGAATTGCATTAATTTCATTAATACAATTAACATAATCAATTTCATTAAATCTAATTTTAAACGATAGGAGACCTAAATATTGATGCATTGCCATATTTAGTAAAAGAGCAACAAAATGTTGTATTTTAAATTAAGTATGAAAATAGCAACAAAACAAATATAATAGTAATGTCATTAAACAAAATCAACTTCATTAATATTAATGTTTCATATTAAAAACATGTATACAAATATGGTGGCATTGCCATCCACATGAAAAAGAAATGTAATATTTGAAACTAATAATTTAAATTTGTAATAACCTTTTAATATGGCGGCATTGCCATCCATATTAAAAAGACAACTAATATTTCAAAGTAACTATTAAAATACTAATAAATTAAATTTTAAAATATAGTCCCTATAATAGTTTATACAAAAATTAAATGTGATAAATTTAGAAAATTTATCATGTAAATGTGATAAATTTTGTAAATGGAAATCTAAATGTAATATTCTAAATGGAAATCTCCTTATTTTATACAAAAAATAAATATAATTAATCTAAATCCTATTTGTAACATTTAAATCAAATAATTTAAAATTATTAATTACAATATTTAAATCAAATAAAATTTAGTAATTGTAACATTTAAATCAAATAAATCTAAAAAAATTTCTACAAAAATTGTAAATCTTAAATTAGTAATTGTAACATTTTATATCAAAATTACTAATTATAACATTTAAAGGAAATAAATCAAATAAAGGTAATATTTGAAATGGAAATGTCCTAAATTTATATAATTGATCTAATTCCTATTTGTAACATTCAAATCAAATAAATTAAAATTAGTAATTGCAATATTTAAATCAAATAATAATTACTAATTGTGATAATAGTGAAACATAATCTATATGTAATAAAGGTAATATTCAAAATTAAATTAATATAATAAATATATATTAAAAGTAAATATTAGAGTATGGCGGCATTGCCATCCATAATGTAATATTAAATCTAAATATTAAATCTAATAAATAGATTATCGAAATCTAATAAATAGATTATCTAAATCTAATAAACTAATTATCTAAATTAAATAAATAGATTATCTAAATTAAATAAACAGATTATCTAAATTAAATGTAATAACTAAATTAAATAAATAGATTATGTAACTTAAATAAACAGGTTATTTAAATGTAATAACTAAATTAAATGTGAAAAACTTGCAAACATTTGCAACCATAGATGAGAGAAATGAAATTTCAAAACGGTCGCATGATCACAAGCGGTAAAAAAATACCATGCGATCATGCGGGGAAGAGGGGAGTATCCAACAGAGAGTCCATCGGATTCGATGGAGGGGAAGGCAGACATCGATATCCAGAAAATAGCCGCTCCCATGATCGAGGTCGCATGATCGCAAGAGGTAAAAAAATGCCTTGCGATCATGCGGGGAAGAGGGGAGTATCCAACATAGAGTTCAGTGGATTTGATGGAGGGGAAGGCAGACAACGATACCCATATGGGGCCAGGCAGCAGCTTCCAGCACAGAAGCAGGTGTTTGATCAGTACCAACTGCAACAAGATTTGTCACACTATGGTAAGGTTTCCTGTCAGCCCTCTTGCCCTCCACATTTTCAATCGGTCCCGTTTGCACAGAAAAATTGGGTGAAGGGAAACACTGCTACCCATTTTGATCCTGATGACATAATGAAAATATTTAGTGGAAAAGTAACAGTCCAACTGGCCAAGCCTTTTTTTGTGAATCCTAGATTCATTAATGCACCAGTATAGCCCCAGTCTGGGTTGCAGAGGAAGGAGGGTTTCAATAAGGTAGTACAACATCTCAAAGCCCCTTTTAACAATGCACATTCTATTCATGAGGCGGGAGGTAATCTCTTCTTGCCAAGACAAAGAGCTCAGGGTAGATATCGGCGCTTCCACAAGCAAGAAATACTGGACATTTGTGAAGGCACACCACCGGGATCACCTGTAGCCATACGGTATAATCAGGGGCCCGCTAAAAAATAGGGAGATTTGAGGGTTACGAAGCAGATATCAAATCAACATACTGGGCAATCTCATCAGGTCACAACAAATAGAGCCCCTTTCAATCCTAAGCAACCTATTCAAGTTTGGCAGATTAAGCAGAGCACTCTTCATAAGGCAACTCATCAGGGGACTAAGACTCGTGATTATACATCAATATCCTTTCCAAATCATCTGCTTCAAGATCAAATTCATCATCTCCGAAATATAGCATTAATAGGTACATTTTCGAGAACAGGTTTATGTATTGATGATATTAAAATTTGGGCCTTTGACAATTGGCCAGGGTTAATTGATGTTTTTTGGTTAAATATTGAGTTGGGTTATTTTCTTGCTAAATTTGAAAACTCTGTTATGAGGGATGGGATACACAAGATCAAAAGTTGGTTCTGCAAAGGAGTTGGACTCTTTACTGCAATATGGACCCCTAATCTAAAACTACAAGATAGAGCTCCACTTTTCTTCCCCATTTGGATTGCCTTGCCAAACTTGCCTTTAGAATTCAAAGATCTGGACATAGTAGAAATCATTGCTAATAAGCTTGGTATCTTTGCTAAGCATGACCTAATACCATTTGAGGTTCCGCACTGAGAAGTTAGAGTGTGTATCCTTCATGATGGGACTTCTGAATTGTCAAAATGTATTTCCCTAAAATCCAAATGGGGGAAGTGGGATCAGAAAATTCATCTTCAAAATGAGGAGACTATCATGTTATATCAACATCAATTAGGGCATTTCACAACTCATTGCCAATCCCAGCCATTAACCCAATTGAGGGTATGTGATAACTTTTGTACAAATCCTTTCCAGTGCTCCATATCACATATCCCTCAGCAAGCGAAATTGAAATCTTCTTCACCATACTTTGTTGAAGTGCTGCCTAACAAGAGTTACCCATATGAAGCTTCTATCTACTTTTATTGGGCTATAAGTATCATTATGGTGTTCTTGAGTGCCTCCAAGCAGCCTGCCTTATTAGATTGGAGTAAATCAGAAGACTCAAGTTTCAGTCAGGATGACATAGTACAACACTTAATGTTTTCAGATTCTCCTGCTACAAATCCAATTACAAATGATGTGTTTGATAAAGAGGTGTTGGTAAATCTGCAAGCTAGGAAAATTTCAGAAGAGTTATTGATAGACCTAGCTACCAAAATAATATATGAAATAGCAGAAGAAGAGGGGATCCTTCAGTATGAAGGTGTGTACAACAAACAAGATCAACATAAATGCCTGAGTGATGGTTTTACCACTATTACAGTAGAAGAGACTATGCAACCGCTTGAAGAGCATCAGATTCTAAACATGCACCAGCAAAGTGACAACAATAAGGCTCGAGTGGTAAATGAGCTCAGTACGGATTCTAAAGGCTCTTCTTCTTCAGATTCTACCAGTCAATCTAAGGGGAGAGTTAATGGGCAGAGAGAAGCTATATCTGTCGACCATAATAAAGACTACAGGAATGCAGCTAGTATGTTGGTGCCTCCATTTGAATCAGAGGAGACTGTTCACTCCCACATTGTAGAATGGATACAGAGTAACACATTTCCTACATCAGAGGAAAACCTAGCAGGATATGACCAGGAATTGCATGATGATCCAGATTTGGCTATTGATGGGACTAATCAAGAAATATGTGATGGCCCAAACAATACCACTTGTGTTGTACGAGCAGGTCCTATGGCTTTTGACCCTAATATGTCGCTATCAATTGAGCAATCACCATTACATCAAGCACAAGCCAAGGCTTCACCAAAAAAAAGAGGTAGAAAGCCTAAAAGTACTATAGTCAAAGAAGAAATTGAAGCTGGAATTCAATCAACACTGGATGGGAAGTTCACACCTTCCAAAAGATTGACGAGGAGAACAAAAGGTTCTCCTTGTCAGCAATGAAGATAGCATCTTGGAATGTCAGAGGACTCAATGCCTCTGACAAAAGAAATAGAATCAAGCTAGAAATTGATTCTATAAAAGTGGATATTATACTACTTCAAGAAACAAAGATGTCAGATGAGGTTTTTAACAAAACTATTGGGAAATGGACAAAATGGAATGCTATTCATAGTCCAGCAATAAGTGCATCAGGTGGGCTGGCTATCCTCTGGGATACTAATCTTTTTCAAGTCCAAATTATTGAGAAGAAAGATAATTGGCAAGCCATCAGATTGGAATGTTTTGATACTAAAATATTATTGTTTAATGTTTACGAGCCCACAGCAACCCAAGACAAATTGAGATTGTGGTCAAAGATTACTCAGTTTTTACAACTTCAATCAGACACGCATATCATAATGGGGGGGGATTTTAATGCCATTTTAAAACTATCAGAAAAAATGGGTGGAATTTGTCCACCAATGAGGACAATTCAGGACTTTGCAAATTTTGTTGAAGATAATGGCCTAATGGATGTTGTGCCATCAAATGGGTCATTTACATGGACCAACAAAAGGGTAGACTTCTCTCAAATAGCGATCAAATTAGATAGATTTCTCCTCTCCCAATGCTGGAAATTAGTCAATGTTACATTTCACTAAAAAATTCTACCACAACCAGGTTCAGATCATTTCCCAATTTGTCTGCATTTGTACACGACAGTAACAAAGCAAGATTTCCAACATAGACCATCATTCAAGTTTGAAAGAATGTGGTTACGCCACCCAAGTTTTTTGAATTCACTTAAGCATTGTTGGAATTCAGTGCCCGCGATAGATGGAACTAAAATGTACCAGTTTGCACACAAGATGAATCTCACCAAACAATGGATCAAGAAATGGAATGAGACGATATTTAAGAATATTTTTAAAGAGAAAGAAATATTCAAGGCCAAATTAGAGGACATATATAACACTATTATAAAAAAAGGGATGAATAATGACTCCTTCGCTACTCAGAAAAGTCTAATACAGGAGTGGGAGGAAATATGCAGCAGAGAAGAGGAATACTGGAGACAGAAGTGAAGAGAACTTTGGCTAAAAGAGGGGGATAGAAATACAAAATACTTTCATGCGTCAGCTAAACTAAAAACAGCGAGCAATCGTATTCTCTCTATAACCAAAGCTGACAATGGCATCTTATTGTCATAACCTCAAAGCATACAAGATGAAGGGGTCAGATTTTTTCAAAATTTGTTAGCCCCTCCTGCCATTGCTTGTCCACTGCCACCTCCAATGGAGGAACTGCTAGAGGTAATCCCCAACATGATTTCAACAGTGGAAAATTTAAAACTCATGGCTCCATTTACCAATCAGGAATTAAAAAAAGTGGTCTTTTCCTTGCCTCCGGACAAAGCCCCAGGCCCAAATGGCTTTACTGCTCTATTCTTTCAAGTATGCTGGGACTGGATTGGATGGGAATTATTGGATGTTATAGAAGAATCAAGGACCAGCAAGACCATGTTGAAAAACTTCAACACCACTAATATAGCCATTATTCCAAAAGTGCAAAATCCAAAGACATTTGCAGACTTTCGACCGATATCCTTATGCAATACTATCTATAAAATCATCACAAAGGCTATTTATTTAAGGATGCAGTACCTTATCCCTAAGATTGTCTCACATCCACAAGGGGGCTTCGTTCCAGGTAGAGAGACAATGGAAGGAGCTCTAGTGGCTCATGAAGTTCTTCATTCTATCCACAATAGTAAATCAGCACATTTTGTTATTAAACTAGACATGATGAAAGCATATGACAGAGTTAGCTGGGATTTCCTCATTAAGGTCCTACAAAAATTTGGATTTTCAAGAAGTTGGTGTAAATGGGTAAAAGCTTGTGTTTCGGGTGCATCTTTTTCAGTTTTGATAAATGGTGTTCCGACGGGTTATTTTTCATCTACACAAGGAGTTAGGCAGGGGGATCCTTTATCACTAGTCTTATTCATTTTAATGGCAGAGACATTTAGTAGGTTCATACTTTGGAAGAAAGTGTCAGGCAAGTGGCTGGGTGTGCAAATTGGTCAAACAAATATTTCAGTGACTCACTCACTTTTTGCTAATGATACATTATTATTTGGTACATCAAACATCAGGGAGGCCAGGAAAATCAAAGAAACCTTGGACCTGTATACTATAGTATCAAATCAGAGAGTTAATCCTCTCAAATCCAAGATATATCTGTTTAATACAAATCAAATTGTATCTAATAAAATTGTTAACCTTCTTGGATTTTCAGTGGATTTCCTTCCATCAGTCTACCTTGGTATCCCATTTTTCACGGGGGCAAATAAAATCAGTTATTAGACACCAATCATCGAAAGGATTAAAGCTAGGGTGGTTGCATGGAAAGCAAGGTGGCTGTCTCTCTCAGGTAGAATACTTTTAATCAAAACAGTTCTCTCAGCAATCCCTAATTATTACTTATCAGTCCTCAAGGCTCCTATGTCGATCATTCAAAAAATTCAGAAACTGATTAGAGATTTTCTATGGACTGGGAACATGAACGGAGTAAAGAAAATCCCTTTAGTCTCGATAGAGAAATTGACAGAAGTTAAGCAGCGAGGTGGGGTAGGGATTCATGATCTACAAAAGCGGAACATAGCATTTGGGGGCAAATTAGTATGGCAAATGTATTCTAAGCCACATAATATTTGGTGCCAAATTATGCAGGCCAAGTACTTAGATGATTCTAACCCGGCTAGAATTATATCGGTAT
The DNA here is from genome assembly GCA_027943335.1 of Chamaecyparis obtusa. NCBI lineage: Eukaryota > Viridiplantae > Streptophyta > Pinopsida > Cupressales > Cupressaceae > Chamaecyparis > Chamaecyparis obtusa. The sequence continues at coordinate 103,992 of BSBK01007007.1, forward strand.
CTGACCCCCCTAAAGGGTCAGCCATTTGGGACTTCATGATCTCTTCCAGAGATTTAATATGCAAGTATATTACATGGGAAGTCAATAATGGTCAATCAGTCAAGTTTTGGCGTGACTCATGGAGTGGGGCACCACCTTTGATTAGTAAAAATGACATTGGAATGGAGGATATTTTCTCTGTAGCAAAAAATATTTGGGGTATTCACTTAATTGGATATATATCTGCTATATGCCTGCACTCAAGGAAAGTAATTTGGAAAGACCCCCAAGAGCTACCTCTCTCACCACAACAGATTCAATTATTTCAGAAAATCTTGTCTCAAAGACTGATCTACTTATCAAACTTGGAGGATAATTTGATTTGGGCACCGGGGGTAGATGGGAATTTTAATATTAAGGATGGATATAAACTTATTCAGCAGAGAGACACAACCAAGCAACCATCTCGTGCTTATTCCTTCTGCTAGAATAATCTAACATTACCAAAAGCAGGATGCTTTTCTTGGCTAGCTTTGAATAATAGGGCATTAACAAGCGAGCAGCTTCAGAGACTTAATATAGCTCAACCTTTTAATTGTCTGCATTGTGATAATCATCAAGAAGACACAGACCACCTATTCTTAAAATGTGAATTTTCTCAAGAATGCTAGCATTTTGTCCTTAGAAAGTTGCAATATCCAACTCCTCTTCCATGCAAGCTAAGGGACCTGTTTGACTCATGGCCACAACTATATTCATCCTCCCTTTTTTCAGCAATTTGGAAGTGCACTCCAGCAATAGTGGTCTGGGCAATTTGGTGGGAGAGAAATAAAAGAATCTTTTGCAGACAATTTTCGACAATCCAAGTGGTCACAGCTCAAATAGAAAGATCGATATCAGAACTAGTTAATGCTAGTCATAATAAGCTTAAACATAATCTAATTATGACATCATGGGAATCATTTATATTGTGAGAGTGGAAACAAATACATCCTCCCTTTGGTTGGTGTTATCAACCAAAACCAAATAAAATGCTGGACAGAGAAGGGATTAAGTGGATGCCGCCATCCAAAGGGTTTAGCAAGATTAACTTCGATGGCTCCTCAAGAGGGAATCCAGGTAAATAAGGGGTGGGAATTTGTATCCAGAATTTTCAAGGAATATTACTAGCAGTAAAATGCTGCACGCTTCCTGATGGCACAAATAATATGGTTGAGGCCAAGGCATTATTAGAAGGTCTAATATTAGCAAAAAATGGAGGCTTCCGACAGATTCAAATAGAGGGAGATTCAATAGTGATTATATCAGCATGTATAAGCAGAATATCCCATAACTGGAAACTATCATATCCTTCAACAGATTTGGTTGTTACTGGATTCATTTCAAGAAGTTCAGATCTCTCACACGCTTAGAGAGGGTAATAGACTAGCAGACCATCTGGCAAACAAAGGTTGTGATGGGTATGAAATGGTGGCTATTAATGATGATTCAATTATTAATCATGATGCCAAGTTGAAGGAAATCTATAGTTGAGAAATACTGTCATGTGCAGTTGATGCCTCAAATGTCCGGATGTGAAGTTTGTTCTTTAACAGATGTATGCATAAATGGTTTATGTATTTGCCCCAAGTATAATTCCATATGTGTGTTTAATGGGAGGCGCGGACATTTTTCATATGCCATAGTATTTGGCATGTGAGAAGTACATAGTAGATATAAATTTTAATAACTTTTAATAAAAACACAACTTGCTTGTGTATCATTTGTGCAAGCATATCTATTTCCCCATCTGCAAGTTCATCGGTACACATGTGTTTGTGGTTGAGAAAGTTTAATCAGTGTACTATTGGCAGAATCCCAAGTTCCAAAAATGACATTGAAACTTATGCATAATCTCACTCACACTTGGGATATCCTGATTTTATTTTGGTTGTACTTGGTAATTTATTACAGCTACAAATATGTGGGCTTTTGATCATATCCATCACTCATTGTCGAGTTACAAGCTGGGAGCCAATGGATTTGCGGGTTAGTCAGGTGATGTAATGCAGACAGTGTGCCTGCTATCACCATGAAGTCATGCCCAGAAATTACAGAGTTAGGATGCGATTGGAACTTTTGGAAGAGGCTCTGCCATCTCACATCGATGAGGGCTCGTTTTCATCAATGTTTATATGCCAGTCGCAAGCAATAAGGGATGCAATTCAACTGGTTGTTGGGGAAGAGAGCAATTTGATGGAGGAAGATACACACATTACAATGCTGGATAACAGAACAGAGTAAACAGAGTATATATTAATGCCAAATTTTTTGATTTACAGACTATGCCCAGAGCTTCCAATGGTCAGAATATCATCTATATTTTTGTATATGATTGAACTACACAACATTCCTTTTGTTTACAAAATATTCTTCCTGTAGAAAGTTCTCGAAATGCCCTGGATTACATCCGAATGAGAGAAACGTCAGAGAAAAAGGAATATAAAATATACTGCATTTAATACAGTAGTTGGCGGATGAAAAATAGGCTGGTCACATGATCGCATGAAGAAAATAATGCTCATGCGATCATGCGACAAGAGCAATAGAGGGTACCCACGCGCTTTGGAACATTAGCAAAAGTTATCACATAAGGAAAAAGAGCCTGGCCAAAAACATTAGGCAGTGCAAAATATTTGAGGTTGTCGCATGATCGCATAAACCAAATAAGGGTTATGCGATCATGCAAAAAGGTGAAAGGAGAGGGCCCCACACAAAATTATCACAGGTTCGCATATAGAAAATAAAATCGAGCAAGCTTTAGGTAGTCGCATTTAAATCGGTGGTTGTGGTTCAAAAAGAGCTGGGCAAGTAGAGAGGTCGCATGATCGCATGGGTGGGAATGAAGCCATGCGATCATGCGACAAGGCATGAGGCACAGTCGATGGTAGGTGTGGTAGGTGGATGGAAGCAGGGGTAGTTAATGCAGAGAGGCGGAAAGGAGTGTGGTTGCATGATCGCAAGAGAGGAGAGAGAAGCCTTGCGATCATGCGACAAGGCATTGAGAAAGCCTGTGGTAGAAAGAAGTACGGTGGATAGGGAAGATTAAAAACTGTCCTGCTGGCATCCATGTCCTTCAACATACTGGACTCTCATTCGTGGAGCATTTGCAACGTGATGGACTTATCCCAGTCAATGTCTTTGGTGTCTTTGCTGGCTCACAATGCGCTCTCGAGGGCTGTTTAGCAGTATGAACTATGGGATGGTTTGGTGCTAGTTGGTGGACTATTTTCGCATCATGAGCTGCTCTCAAATCATGATTGCTTTCTAATCTATGAAAGTATTAAAAGCTCCCTCTGTTCGCAAGATGCTCAATTTGCAGAAAATGCACTTCGATTCTTGAAGAGGCGTTTGGGGTTTCACTTGGCAAACAAAGTCAGCATTCAAGTTAATGCTGTGTTAGACATCATGGAGCTGCCAAATCCACATCTTCCCTGCATCTTCTCTGGTAGCCTGCGAGCTCTTTTGCGGGTCCCTGACCTTAATAAACATCCAACTGGCTTGGAGTTTGGTGGTGGTTAGATGTATAAAAAGTTGTTGTCATAGGAAAAATTCACACAATCGGCATATTGTACATGTCACCGTCATTAGGGCACTTTTGAAGGCTTTTTGGAGTATGATCTAAAACTGGATTAGAAATATTGACATATTGCTCGAAATATGTAATATTTATGTATTTATATATCCTCGGATATATGCATGTATATAACTATGATCTCGGGGTTTCTTACTGATTCTTCCACGGGGGAGTTATTTAACCAGATTAATAAAATATGGTGGTTACACCACTTTTTCTTTAAAAAAAAAAAAAAACTAAATTAAATGTAATAACTATATTAAAGTTTATTAAACAACTCCAAATTATAATTTAAAACTATACTAAAAAGTAATATTAATCTAAAATATTACATTATGGATATATCATTGTATATCCATAATGTAATATTATTAGATTTAAAAATATTAAAACAATATTAAATTATATCAAATATTAAAACAATATAAAACAACATAAACTTATATTAAACTATATAAAACTATATAAAACAACATAAAAGTATATAAACTATATAAAATAACATAAAACTATTTGCAAAAATTTGAAAACATTTACATTTAAATGATGAACTTCCAGAAATTGCTTGAACAGTGCAAACCTCTCTGCAAATCTTCCTCTCCAAATCTCTCCAAATCCTACTCTCCAATTCCTCACAAGAAATCTTTGAAATCCTCACAAGAAATCTCTCAAATCCTCACAAAATCTCTCAAATCTCCTCTGAAAATTTTGTGCTCTCCTTGCAAACAAAAAATAATAGCTTGGTAAATGAAGAGAACTCTTTTATAAAAGAAGAGTGACTTCATTTGCCAAGCTCTTCATATTCCCGTCGAACAATTTTAAAAAATGAAGAGTTTTCAAAACTCTTCGTATTCCTGTCCGTTTTGATTTTGTTTTAAAATTTTTTTTAAATTTTTTTTTAATAACAAATGCCACCCCAAATGGTCGTCGCCTCACAACATGTGCCGTGCACTTGGCTGCCGATAGGCTGGTAGCTACTGCCGTGCGCATGACACTGGCACTGCCAGACTGTCGGCAACCAATTGCACGACACGGTACCGACAGCCTTTGCAGTGTGTGGGGCCCCGCAGTCCCATTGCGCCCGAAACAATTCAAAAGTTTTTTTTAATTTTATTTAAATGTGTGTGCCACGCGTTATTTAATATTCTGAAATGCTTTTTAATTTTTTGGTTTTAGATTTTTTGTTTTTGTTTTTAGATTTTTCATTTTTTATTTTTTCATTTTTGTTTGCAACTTATTTTAAATCTTTATTTTGTACACGACATCTTCCTTGGAATATGTCGTGCTGGTGTCCTCTTTCACTATGGCTATATAGAAACGCCTCTCAGCGTAAATATGGTGTACAATATTAACATTTTATAATAGTTATATTTATATAATAATAATATTAATAAATATAATATTATATATTAAATAATTTGTAATAGAATTGTCATTTAATTTTTCAATTTTTACTATGTTTCCAATCTTAACAATTTAAATTTTACTTTAAATTAATGAAACATATTTTAATAAATTTTATTTTATTCTTAAATTTTTAAAAAGATCATTTTTTTTTTAATCATAATTTCATTTCTATAGTCATAATTGTTAAAATAAAAAATATAATTATACAATATATATTTTTATAATTTATAATCTCATTTTTTATGCACGAATTTTGCCTACAATAAAGCAATATGGAAGAGCACCATAATTGAATTTCGGAAATTTCATGTATAAGGGCTCAAATGATTTAGCCAATCAATTTGCCAAAATAAAAATTTTACATGTTAGAAACTTAAAAAAATATCAGTTTAACCATATAAAATATGAAATATATAACAAAATAACAAATATCTTAATTTCTAATTGGTCCATACACATTGATTTAATCACTACTTAAACCCAGAAATCCAAAAATCATTACAATAGTACTTGCTTAGCCTATCGGCAAGTACTAATAATCTTACCAAATGTTTTAGAGAAGGGAATAAATCAAACAAATATTATAAAATCATTAATTGAATATCAAAAATAGTTTAAGCAATCATATATGTTGCGAAGGGATCAAACACTGAAGAAAATCGTTGAAAATAATTTCACAAAATCTTCAATGCTTCTTAGAACCAAATAAATTAATAAAAGTCATAGTAGAATTATTTGCACAAAAAGAATTTTCTGGTGGTAGTTGATTAAAAATAATTTCATTTCAAACAATATTTAGTGTCTATTAGAACATAAAAAAAAAATTAAAAAAATTAAATAGAAGTCATAGTAGAATTATTTGCACAAAAAGATTTTTAATTAAATATATTTAAATTTACTCAATATATATGTTATCACTAAGTTCTATTAGTTTGCTAACAAATGAATCAATGAGATGATATAATTAAAATAATTTTACCAAATTTTACAATGTATATTATTTCCTAAATTTATTGTAAAATATCAAAATCTATTTTTCTATGAGATAAAACTTGTGATTAGTTTCATAAGTGTGATGTATATTATGCAATCTTTTGATTATGTAAAATTTTGACAAAAAATTAAAAGTGCAATTTATTTTTACCACTTATTTATTTAATTTATTTGTTTCATTTGGTAAAATAATTTATTTTTATTATTATTCATAAATATAATTTATTTATTTCATCATATTTTATTCAATTTTAATTTGTTGAAAAAGTGAAATAGAGAAAATATAATAGTTTTTTATTAAAATAATTAAAATGTATATTTATTAATTTGATTTTTTTTATGAATAGAGATCTTTTCTATTAATAATAATACAAAAAGTACAGTATTCACAAAAAAGGGGTCGGGGGAAAAAAATCACCGCGCGAAGAGTCACACAACAACTATGTTGGATTCATAGAATTATTCATAAAAAAAAAATATAAGAAAGAAACCTTCAAGCTGCAAGAGCAGTAGCAAAAGAGGGAGTAGGATCTCTGTCATCAGGATTGCCCCAAACATTGGGCCTAGGGATCTGGTCGAGAAGTGACCATCCATCATCTTTTTCTTTTTCTTCATTCTCCAATTCTCCATTCTCTCACCTGGGAGATATAGCAAGCGCCAGGCAGGGGAATTTATCAGAAGTGGCAGGAGGCCACACAGGAACATTGGCCAAAGGCCGAGAAGATGCAGTCGCTGTAGAAACAAGCAGGGGGGCCAGCCAGTATCTGCAGCCCTACGAGGAGGGGAGGAAGAGCGACGACGCCAAGAGTGTGATGTTTTGGAATGCCTAGCAAAGGAACTTCGGCTATGATAGATGCCTCGGGGTGGTGTGCGGTCAGTCGAGAGGGAATCCGACGACACCTGAGCTATTATACAGGGGGCATTGCCCCAATGCTGCAGTAACTCCTATAAATGGGCAACCTCAAGGTTCACCTTATCAGCTTGTACTTGAATTTGCATCATGACATTATTACATAAACATGCCTTAGCATAAAGAGAAATATTGATATCCAGAAAGCTATGAGAAAAAAGAATAACATTTCGGTCTTTCCATAAAGAAAACAAAATCTCCATCTTGAAAGCATGCCAGATTTGGGTATACTGGGAAGGCATTCTAGATGAAATGCCTAAGAGCGCCATATGCTAGGAAAAAGGCTCAGGCTGGAAAGGCATAAAAAGGTCATGTATCCAATTCCAATAGTTTTGAGCCCGACGACAAAACCAAAAAATGTGCATAATGGTTTCAGAATGCCCACAAAAAGGGCATTTAGGATTAGGCACACCCAAATGCCGGAGCCGAGCTCCCAAAGGCAAACCCTGGTAAAGCAAACACCAATCAAAATGAGCAATCTTGGGCTCAATAATAGCATCCCAAATATTATGAAATCGCTAGCTCCATGTTTTCTGGGAAGATGAAAGGTGCCATCGATGATTGAGAGAATCAATCATAGGCAAATGAGGCACAAGCCAAGAATACCCAAGCTTGGGTTTGTAACTGGTAAATGGCATATCAGGGTACCATTTTTAGTCTTTCCACCAAGGTTTAATTGATTGAATTCTCAATTTATCCAGGAAATGAGGTGGAATAACCAAGACAAGCAAGTCAAAAGTTTGACGATCTGGGCGAGTGAGCCAGAACTAAACACGAAGATCATCCGAAGAGTGGAGACTCATAATGGCTCTGGAAAACAAATCCTTGGGTGTTTGAATGCCATGTTTGTGAAAAAAAAGAGCACTCATCCATTGGATTTTGGCTAGAGGAAGCTCTTGCTAAGCAAAAAGAGGGGGCCACCAAATATTGTGCTGGTTGAGAGAAAGCCCATCACGAAAACCATTCCCAGCCCAGCGAAGCCAAAACTTGACAGCTTCCCAGGCTCTCCAAATACTTTTGGCAACAAAAGTACCCTGGATATGAACATGGGTCTTCATAACCAGAAGGGTTTGAAAGCCAATCCCCTTCGAAGCTAGTTTGAATTTTTTTTAAAAATTAACAATAGGAAAAAATATATTTAATAAAGGTTAATGAATAATTATATAGTTTAAACTATTTTTAATCCTGATAAGAAGGAATACAAACACATTGATTCTTTTTGTTAGTTTAGTCAATGAAGTTTACCATTAATAATTTTTAGCAATAATTATAGGCTACATTTTATTTTTTATTTTGAATAATTGTAAAAATAACGTTTACCTTTTCTTCTATTGGTTCATGCTAGGAATGAGCAATATAAAAATTTAAAAGTATTTTTTTTATTAAGAACGTGTCTAATCCAATGCATTTAAATCATTAAACCAAATTTCAAGTTTGTTAATGATTATGTCATGAGTACTATTATATAAATTATAATAGTTATTTTCTTAGTGACAAGCTAAGTCACTATGAAAATAAAGTTTTGACTTGATAAAATTAGCTTTAAATATATTCTCCCCTTAAATGATATTTCTAACATTACTAAATTTATTAAACAACAAAATTCAAAACATGTTATAACATGGTAGGAGCATGATAGTGTACACATTGAAAAATGGTCCACATGTATGTGCCCCCTCTTTTAACATGTCTTTAATGTCTAATTTTCATCCTTAATTCACTAATATTTCTCCTCGATTTTTCCTCATTTTTAACCTAATCAATCACTTTCAAAATTAATTCAAGTCATTATTAGAGTCATCAAAATCATAAAAAAATGATATTTTGCCTCATCAAAAACATCAATTTGGTCAAATCAATTAATTTGTCTTCTTTGGGGGTAAATAACCCATAATTTATCCATAAGTCTTAGTTTTGATAAATAAATTACATTTATTATCCCTTTTCCCCAAGTTTCACAATTTATTAATTTGACATTAATTAATTGGCTAATTATTGATTTGTGGAATTTTTATAATTCCCGAATCCTAATTTCCATTTTGTGGGAATAAATGAATTTTCAAATTCAATAATTCCTCCTTTTTTCCAAATGAGATTTTATCCCTTAATTTGTGCTTCACCCACTTTTCTAGCCTCCACTTCCTTTTTTTAAGCCTCCACCTTCCATTTTTCCTTTTGCCATAAATTTTCATAGTTTATAACAATTTTCTTTTTTCCCCTTTTGTCATAATTGTCATAGTTTATGACAATTTTCCTTTTTTGATTAAAAAAAATAATAATAATTCTTTTTGTCATATTAGTCATTGTTTATGACAAATTTCCCCTTTTAAACTCACTAATTTCTAATTGTGCATTCAATTTGTCATAAGTTATCATAATTAATGACAAATTTCTTCTTTCAAATTTGTCAATTTCCATAATCTATAACAATTTTCCTTTTGCACACTTAATTGATAAATTCACAATTTCTCTTGCAAATTCTATAAATTGAACCTCATTTGCACTAATTTGACTAACCACACTCCTAGTATTCTCACTATAGTCTATTTTCCTTTCAATCTTTTGTGCATATTTTGTCAAGATCATAGAGCCATATCAATCAACTTCAATGAAGAAGAAAGGGGGACATGAAAGCTACACTTGAAAGAGGGTTTTATTGTTTGAATTCTTTTTTATTTCAAGTAGCTTTTATGGTAGATTAGATTGGTTTGCATGTATTGTTTGTGAGATTTGTGGTTCTCTCATTTACGCTTTCTATACCATTTTCTAGTTTTACAAAAAGAATATCTCTTGTTCCGCCGAGAGACGTACCTATACAATGGGAGCACAAATGGGAATACCAACACGAGAAGATGACAAAAAAGATTCATTGTCAATAAAAACTATTAAATTAAATAAAAATTATTAATAGCTAGGTGAAATAATAGTTGGCGGAAATAATAGGAAGCCAAATGGCAAGACCGAAATAATAGGGCTTGAAATAATAGTACCCAAAAAAATATGGGTGCCACATGGATGAAGAATAAGTTAAAAAAAAATTTAAAAATGAAAAATTTAAAGTTTTTTTAAATGTTTTTTTTAGAATTTGGAGAGACAAAGGAATTAGAAAAGGCACCTTTTAAGGAATATGAAGAGACACTCTCAGATTATAAAAGAGCATCTCCTCATTTCATTTGTAGGAAGCTCATTTCAAGAGCAAACAACCAACCAAATATCAAGGGGATATTTTTATTTTGTATTTAATAATTTGTTTTTTCATATAGTTTTAGTTTTAGTTTTAGATTTAATTTTAATTTTAGTTTTAGTTTTAGAATTAGAATTAGAATTAGATTTAGATTTAGTTTTAGTATTAGTTAGATTTAAATTTATATTGCTCTTAGATTTAGATTTTGATCATTATTTCATTTAATATTTAGATTTAGATTTAAATATGGAGAGCAATGCTGACATTTTTAGATTTAGATTATTTAGATTATTCATTTTGAATGGTTTAAAATGGTGAAAAATCTTTCTTATTCCTTAATTAAAATTGGAAAATCTTTAAGATTTAGTCTTAATATTTTAAGATTTAGATTTGGTTTTAGTTTTAGAGTTAGATTTAGATTTGTATAATTTCTCTTAGATTTAGATTTAGATCATTTTTTCATTTAATATTTAGTTTTAATATTTAGATTTAAATTTAAATATGGAGGGCAATGTTGCCATATTGCTTTAGATTTAGATTATTTAGATTATTCATTTGCAATGGTTTAAAATGGTGAAAAATCTTTCTTCGTCCTTATTTAAAATTGGAAAATCTTTAAGATTTAGTTTTAATACTTTATTTTATATAGTTTTTATATTTAACATTTAATTTCTACTATTATATTTGATTTTGAATGTTTGATGAAAAATATGGAGGGCTATGCTCTCGTATTATTTAATTTATTAAATTTGATAATTAGTTTCAAAGTCCTATATATATTTTGTGCAAAGAGTATTTATGATTTAATCTATAATTCATTTCTCTGGATCACCAATAGAAGAAGGGGTTGCATGCTTGCATATAGAAAACGTAAGGAGGATGCTGACAAAGGTTGCTGAGTAAGGCTTTACGCTTTAAAGTTTGTAAATCCTCTCTAGCTTCTATGTCTATGATTTCACAATCATTCTATAGTGTGCAGAACATCCTGCTGGAAGTAGGGAGAACGACACCAAATAATTTAGTTTAAAATCTGTCAATGACATTTTCAACAAATATGTTTTATGCAAATATTGCAATCACTGCATGTCATTGGAGGCCATATTTCGAATCGATGGAGAGCTTCAAAATTTTAATGTGACCAATAAACTAGGTTGAGGTGATCATTGGAAAAATAAAATTGTGAGACCAGAGGGGGGGGGGTGAGATAAATTCAATCTAATGGATATGATTGAATTCTAGATGTTGCCATAAAGATTATGAAAAAAGATGAGAAAGTCCATAATTTAATGGACCATATTAGAAAAATATTATTTCCATCTATTTGTTGTCTTAACATTCAATTGTCAATTTTATGATGTTTCTAAAGTCCATAATTTAATGGACCATATTAGAAAAATATTATTTCCATCTATTTGTTGTCTTCACATTCAATTATCAATTTTATGATGTTTCTATTATTTAATTAATTAAGATAATATGATTAGCATAAAAAGGGGAAAATATATCTCTATCATTGTGCAAACAATAAATTTTCTAGAGAAATACTTCAAATTTAAATATGTGATAATTTTTTGAATTAATGACCTATAAGGAAGAAAGGAAAAATGACCAAGAGGTCTCTTGAAATATTACCATAAACCAAATTGAGACTTTACTCCAACATTAAACCAAATTAAACACTAAGCTTTAAAAAACTTGCATTCCTAACCCTAATCTTAATTAAATTTTAAGTCAAATTAAACTTTATACCTAAAATCTTAGTTGAGGAAAAGCCTATTGAATAAATAGAAACAAAAAACCTTGAAAAACTAGATTGAACTCCTATCTTAACACTATATCATATTACACATTAAAACCTAAGATGAACCTAACCCTAACCCTAAATAAGATTAAAAAATATGGTCATTTGATAAATTAAACCCTAACCATCATACTAAACCAAATTGAACTATAACCCTAATTTTAAACCTAGCTAAATCCTTGTATAAAATCCAAATAAAATGACCCTTAAAATCTAACACTCAACTTAACCCTAATCCTAATACCATTAAATTATAACCCTAACTCTAGCTCTAATTGAACTCTAATTATAACCCTAAGTATAATCATGCCTTATCCATAATGAAACCCTTACCATAATCAATACCTTAGAAGTATAGTTAACTTCAACCCTAACTGTAACTCAAATATTTTCCTCTAATTGAATGCTAACCCTAACCTAACCTTAACTCTAACCCTAATTGTGCTTCAACCATAACACTAATTGAGCTACAACTATACCCCTAATTGAACCCTAACCATAATTTTATCCTCACTATAACCATAGTCTTAACCCTAACCCTAATATCCACCTTAACCAAACCCTAATTTGAATCCTAATAAAAGTCTAATCTAAATCCTAACCAAAGTAATCAGAACCTTAACCTTAGTCCTAACCTTAATCATAATTCTAATTCTAACCATAATTCTAACCCTTGGCCTAATAACACCCCCAACCCAAACCCTAATCCTAACCATGATATAAACCCTAAGCTCTAATCCTAACCATAATCCTAATCCTAACCCTAAACCTAATCCTAATTCTAAACCTAATCCCAATCATAACGCTAATCATAATCCTAATCCTAATCAGGTAACCCTAACCCTTTAATCCTAAAACTAACCCTAAAACCTCTCCCTAAGTATAATCTTAACCATAATCCTAAATGCTAAACTGTGATCCTAACCCTAACCCTAACCCTAACAAATCCCTAACCCTAATCCTAACCATACCATAGATCCTAAATGCTAAACCCTAATCCTAAACTTAATTGCTAAACCCTAATTCTAAATGTTAAACCCTAAATCCCAAATCTTAAGCTAAACCATAAACCTAAATGGTAAACCCTCATCATAAATGCTAAACCCTGGACCTAAATGCTAACCACTAAATACTAAATTATAATCGTAACATGAACCCTAAATATAACCATAACTCTAACCATGTCATGCATATAAACCTTTATCCTAATCCTAACCCTAATACTAACCAAGATGTAAACCATAACCCTAATGATAATCCTAATCCTAAACCCTAAATCATAACCCTAATCAAAATAACAACCCTAACCATAATAGTAACCATGATCTAAACCCTCACTTTAACCATAATCGTAAACCTAATCCTAGACCTAAATGTTGAACCCTAATCCAAACATGAACCCTCAAAATAACCATAACCTAAACCATGCTATGAACTTAAACCTTTATCCTAACCCTAATCATAATACTAACCATGATGTAAATCCTAACCATAATGATAATCATAATTTTAAGCCCTAATCTCAACCGTAATCAAAATCCTAACCCTAACCATAATACTAACCATGATGTAAACCCTTACCTTGATGATAATCCTCATCCTAAGCCCTAATCTCAACCCTAATCAAAACCCCAACCTTAACCATAATACTAACCATGATCTAAGCCCTCATTCTAACCATAATCCTAGCCTAATATCAACTTTAAGTCTAACCCTAACCCTATACCATAACCATAATCAAAACCCTAATCTAACCATAATACCATCTATAATGTATGTCCTTACCCTAACCATAATCCTAACCTTAAATCCTATACCCTAATCCTAACCCTAACCCTAAAAATTGATCATAAATGTAATTGTAACCATAAAGCTAACTCTAACCCTAATAATTGAATCCTAACTCTAACCCTAAATATTAACTGTAACAATAATCATAACCCTAACTTAAAAATAGGGGCACCACATTTTATAATCCTTATCCCAAGCCCTAATCCCAACCCTAATCAAAACCCCAACCTTAACCATAATATTAACCATGATCTAAGCCCTTATTCTAACCACAATCCTAAGGCTAACCCTAATATTAACTCTAACTCTAACCCTAACCCTAACCCTATACCATAACCATAATGAAAACCCTAATCTAACCATAATACTATCTACAATGTATGTCCTTACCATAATCCTAACCTTAAATCCCATACCCTAATCCTAATCCTAATCCCATCCCTAAACCTTGATCATAACCATAATTGTAACCATAAACCTAACTCTAACCCTAATAATTGAATTTTAAATCTAACCCTAAATATTAACTAGAACAATAATCATAACCCTAACCCTAACCATAATCCAAAGGCTAACCCTGATCCTAAGTCTAACCATAATTCTAACCCTAACCATAAACCTAACCCTAACGTTAAACCTTAGCACCAAATCCTAAATGTAACTATAACCATAACCAAAATCCTAAACCCCAACCCTAACCATATTCATACTCATTAAATGTTGAACCCTAATCATAAATGCTAAAATATAATTGTAAATGGTAAACCATAATCATAAACCTAAACCAAATCCTAACCGTAATTCTAATCTTAACATTAATCCTAATCTTGACCCTAACACTAACCCAAACCATATCTCTAGGTTTAATGCTAAACCTTTATCCTAACCCTAACCCTAATACTAACCATGATGTAAACGCTAACCCTAATGATAATCCTAATCCTAAGCCCTAATCTCAACCACAATCAAAATCCTAACTCTAACCATAATACTAACCATGATGTAAATCCTAACCCTGATGATAATCCTTATCCTAAGCCCTAATCCCAACTCTAATCAAAATACCAACCCTAACCATAATCCTAACCATGATGCAAACCCTAACTCTGATGATTATCCTAATCCTAAGCTCTAATCTCAACCATAATACTATTTACAATGTATGTCCTTACCCTAACCATAATCCTAACCTTAAACCGTATACCCTAATCCTAACCCTAAACCTTGATCATAATCATAACTGTAACCATAAACCTAACTCTAACCCTATCAATAATCTTGAATATAACCCTAAATATTAACTATAACAATAATCATAACCCTAACCCTGACCATAATCCAAAGCCTAAGTCTAACCATAATTCTAACCCTAACCCTAAATAAACTTCTAACCCTACCATAAACCTAACCCTAACATTAAACCTTAACAACAAATCCTAAACGTAACTATAATTGTAACCATAAGCCTAAACCCTAACCATAATCATACTCATTAAATGCTAAACCCTAATCATAAATGCTAAAATATAATTGTAAATGGAAACTATAATCCTAACAGTAATTCTAAACATCCATTTGATATACTTTGAATCCTTTGTAGGCAGCACATGCAAGCAATATTCTAACTCCTTCAAATCTTGCAACTGGTGCAAAAGTCTCACCATAATCAATACCTTCTTCTTGTGCATACCCTTTGCATACAAGTCTTGCCTTATTCCTAGTGACTTCAACATTTTCATTCAACTTGTTTATGAATATCCATTTAGTTCCAATTACATTCTTATCATTCGATCTCGGTACCAATGTCCATGTTTTGTTCTTCAATATTTGCTCAATTTCCTCATTCATGGCTTTAATGCATTCATCATTTTCAAGTGCATCCCTAACATTTTTAGGTTCAAATTCACAAACTAAACATGTGGTGCTTCTCAACTTACTTCGTGTCATCATGCCAGCTTGCTTGTCACCAATAATCTGATTTTGTGGATAGTGTCTCCTCACAAATTTAGTTAGCACTTGTTCTCTTCTTTGTTCATCATTCAGTGTAGGATCAAAATCTTCCTCGGTAACTATTTCCTGATTGTCGGTCTCTATAGGCTGATGCTCGGTATCATTATCTTGTTGCTCGATAATTTCAGCCTGTTGCTTGGGTAGAGTGTCAGGTTGCTCAATGTATGTGAATCTATCGTAGTCTTCTGGTTCCTTTTTGCTTTCTTCATCATTTTTCTCAGTAAACTCATCAACCCTCACATTTTCACTTTCAATCATTTTGTTAGAAACCTTATTCAAACATTTGTAAGCTTTGCTTTTAGTAGAATATCCTAAGAATATTCCTTCATCACCTTTAGAATCGAATTTCCTATTTCTATCATCTTTCAGAATGTAACATCTACTTCCAAATATTCTAAAATAACTTACATTCAGTGTGTACCCATACCATAACTCATAGGGTGTCTTTTTTGAATCTTTCTTCAGTTGTACTCAGTTCAATGTGTATACAATAGTACTAACAACTTCTCTCCAGTACATTTGTGCAACATCTTTTTCAATCATCAGTGTTTGAGCACAATCAACTATGGATCTATTCCTCCTTTCACCAATTTCATTCTGTTGTGGTGTTCTCGGTGCATAAACATATCTTTTAATTCCATGCTCATTGCAAAAGTTAGTGAACTCAACAGAAATAAACTCACCACCTCTATTCGATCTCAAGCATTTTAACTCTTTTCCACTTTCTTTTTCCACTTTAGCTTTATACCATTTAAACATCTTGAAAGTTTCATATTTTTCTTTCAAAAATACAACAGTCATCATCCTAGAGTGGTCATCAACAAATAAGATAAAATATCTGTCACCATAATAACTCTGAGTTCTCATAAGATCACACAAGTCAGTATGAACCAAATCCAAGATAGCTTTAGATGAATAGTTCTTGCTCTTGAAACTAGATTTTGACATTTTTCCCATTTGACATTGTTTACACATGACATGGTCAGGTTTAGATAAGCTCGGTAAGCCTCTAACTTTTGTTTTCTTACTTATTTTAACCATGTCAAAATTCACATGACATAACTTTTTGTGCCATAACCACACATCTTCAATTCTAGCCAATAAACAAAAAGTTTCAGCATTGTCAAGATAGAATAGATTACCTTTTGATGGTTCACTAGTACCGACCAAATTTCCAGTCTCATCATAGATTTTCACCTTTCTATTTTCAAATGCAACTTGGTGACCTGAGTTATTCAGCTCTGCTACACTCAATAGATTATAGTTAAGTCCCTTCACCCAATATGCATTCTCACATCTGATCTTATTGTTTAACAAGATAGAGCCTTTTCCTTTTAATAGACAAGGTGTATCATTTCCCATTTTAACAAATCCACCATTATAATGTTCAAGGTATTCAAATTTGTCTTCATCACCAGTCATATGATGCGTACAACCACTATCAATAATCCATATATCATTCTTGCTAACTTTAGAAATAAGTGTTGTTTCAACATACCTTTCTTCTCCTTCTTCTTCTTTCAAAGTTACGAATACCACCTCAATGTCTTTATCAGTGTCGATGTCGGTGTCATCATCATCTTCAACAAGGTAACATGCTTTCTTGCCTTTACCTTTGTAGTCTCAGTTGCTTCTTCTGTCATACACTGTCGGTTGCCTCTATGATCTCGATTATCTCTTCTATCAAACTTTCTTTCACCGGATCGTTCATTGCCTTTATCATCTTCTTTTCAGTTAGGACATCTAGCTGCAATGTGACTAATCTCTTTAAAATTAAACATACCAAAGGTAATTTCCCTTTGTATCTTCCTTTACATTTCTGCAGTCTTCTATCCATTAATGCTTCAAGTTCATCAAGTTCATCCTCATCACTGTCACTATCACTCTCATTTCTTATCATGTGTTTGCTGCTTGATTTACCAATTTTCAAGGATGACATAAATGTAGACTCAACATTTGGAACAATACTGTTATCATAGTTATTCAACTCAAAAGTAGTCAATTTACCGATTAGGCTATCAAGTGTAAGATTATTTCCCGGAGCCAATATCATTTCATGGATTGCAGAGATTCTAATAGCATAAATAGGCAACAAGGTTCTAAGAATTTTACTCACAATAGTGTCTTCAAATTCAACATATGATAAGGAAGCATCAATCTCTATCTCTCAACTGATCAACACTCAAAGGTCCAGTCAGTTGGATGTAATCATTGCTCAAGTAGTATATTGCGGATTCTCCAATTCCAGATATATGCAGTTTCATTCTAGTTTTCCATGTTGAGAAGTTGTCTTTATTCAGTTTGGGCACCTCTCTCTTACACATCTTGTGATCTTTAGCTCAAGTCTTTCAAACTTTCCTTGCCAAGCACTCTATGCTATGATACCAATTGTTAGATAATTGAGAGGCGGGTGAATCAATTAATTCCAATTATCCTATAGTCCCAAATCTCCCTGATGTATATATTCAAACTTTTTCAATAAAATAATCAACTCAGTAAGCTATCAACAATATATTTCTCTTCATCTACCGATTGACAGTAAATTCAATACTGTAATTACCGATCTGTCCAATTATGAAATGTGTAAAGTAAAATAACAATTCAACACATCAAACACACATAACACATAGATTTTTAACATGGAAACCCTATTAAGGGAAAAACTACCTGGGACCGGTAACCCAAAATAATTCACTCTTCTGAAGTGAGCTTGGTTAGGAGCCAACCCTGTCAAAGGTTACAAAGCACACTATAAGGTGTGACCTGGTTAGAGGATTTATCACTAACAGTTCTCCCTTGACCAACATTCACTATGAGGTCAGCAAGAAAATAAGCAACATTCATTGAATGTCATATTGAAATAAAAATGACTATTAAGTCCCACTTGGTTAAGAAATTTTGTTGTAATAATGGTTAAACTGATACAATAATGATCTCGTTTAAATACAACTAAGATTTGCAGATTTTCAGATCTATGCTAAGCTCAAAATACCTCCTCTGATCTATAAACAATTCAATCATTCATATCTTCCAACTTTATTCCACTTGGTGAATAATTCTCTGACGCTCGGTAATGTTTGCAGTTCAACTTGATTCTGTCTTCAACCAGTTTGATTAGCGGTGCATGAAACAATCCTTTTCACATGAATTCTCCTACAGTGTCAATAATCCCAGACTCAATAATGCATCTCATGTCTTTTTAAATAGACAATATAAACCTTTTCTTTTCATTCGTTAGATTTTGCCTCTTAATCTTCATCGTTCATTTTTCCGCTTTAACCTTCCTCAGCACTTGTGTCTATAACACTTTTCATTCTCCTTCATCTGATCAATCTTGAATTTTGTCAGCCATTAGATCATCATAACAAACTTTATCTTCTACCTCGGAATCATAAGCAATTGTCTAGCTCATCAATTCAATCGGTTGTTATAAACTTTATTTGTTTCTTTCACTCGGTCAATACCAAAATGTGTCGGTGAATAACCGCTTCGTTAATAGTATACTCAGTATACACTACACTAGCTCAGTGTATACAGAAATCTTCAATTACCAACCACATAAACTTGTTCAGTCCTGATCTTCAATACATAACAAAATCATGTAATGCAATCAAGTCAAGAACATGATGCCATAGACTCATCAATAAGTTACCCAATATATACCATAGCCATATCTTTCATATCCATCTCATTTTCATGTAGATATATCATTCCTTTACCATTTTCTTCTTTAGATGTTTGTAACCATCATGATAAGTACAGTCAAAACTAGTTGAAATCAATGACAGTACATTGACTGATTTAATTTCCTTACATATCACTTTAGTAGCTCAGCGACCTTCAATCACTAGATCTTTTACTTGTCCATTCATTCCATCAAGATATTCAATCAGTGTAGGTTATGAAGTATGGTCTAGTAATAATTGGTTAATCAGTTTGGTCTGGTAATCCTTTTGGCATTCCTATTGGTTTTAGAATTGGGGGCCCGTCACTAATTTTTTATTATTTTGATTGTTATTTCTGGTATGTTGTTTCTCATTTTGTAAGGAATCAGGGCCCCTTCTCTACTTATCTAATAAAAAACAAGTTGGAGCATATGAAAACTCAATCAATGTATTTATTTACATATCTACGAAAAAAATACATCTGTGATTTGAATCTTAATGGGTTGATTGGAAACTATAATATCTGTGATTTCCACTAAATGCACACTACTTTGTTTGCCTAAGCATTTGGAAAATACAAACAAATAATATAAATAAGGAGTAGCTATGAGACTTATGTTGGAGATTTTCCAGCAAGCCAGTGCTAATTGTATGTTTGTCATTGATGAAAACATATGGTAAGCAATGTGCATTGTAGTTCTATGCAGAGAGCCTTGAGCATATGTTGTATGGATAGACGTAGAGGTTGATTATAAGTACAGACAGTTGTGTAGTTGTTTGTAGTAGTTATGTTCCTAACAGTATTATAGGCAGAGTTTTGTATGTGATTCTCAATATGGTTATGTTGGAGCCTTGCACATTTATATTTGTGTTGTAGACATTTTTATGAAGCTATGTCCATGGATGAAGAGTTATTTATGCAGTACAAGTTAAGTTATGATGTTTCTATTAGCCAGTTACATTTTCTGGAGTTTATCTGATGGAGCCGATAGTGTTTATATTATTTCAGGAGTTGCGCCTATCATTTTGATATGTGTGTTTGGTTTCATGTTTGGTGGATACTTAAGAATGTTTGGTCAAGAGCGCATAACGTATTTCATCTTGAGAACAAAGTTTCAGTTAATTTGGTGGAGCTGACTGTGTGAAGCGATGCATCTACTCATATTGGGTTGCGCAGTCCCTTTTTGTGTTGTGTGCTTGGTTTAGCCATTGGAGATGTTGTTGAAGAGTTATATTGTTTCTCTAATATAATTTCAAGAAGGTTCTAATAGGCTGACTTGATTATATCATTTAGAGAAGGATACTTATAGCCGGTCAGTTGTGATTGCTAAGTGTGATTGATAGAGGAGAGAAGAAGATGCGAATGTACTGAAACAGTATAGTTGATTCAATCATCAGTTGAAGATCTATGCGGGGAAGCAATGAATATATGCTATTCATTGGAGCTGATCAAGACAATAGATCTACTTTCCAATTCACCAAAATCCAGATATAGTGTGTATTTGTTGTGTAGAAGGTTGTAGCCTTCACCATTTGAGCAGTGTGCTCCCGGACAGTGTGTCCTCACCTTTAACAAGGTTATTTGTAAAAGACTCCTAACAGGGTCTGACCCTTGACCAAGTCATTGTACTTCATGCATTGTAAAGATCAACTCAAAACAGGGTTTTAAGATCTTCTAATAAGGATCATTATACTCTAGTGCAGTTTATAGTGGGTGCTAATTCCCATCGGGGTTTTTACCTATTTGGGTTTTCTTGTAACCAAAATTGTGGTGTTATGTTAAGTGTTATCTTATTGTGTATGTGCTTAATGTTATTATGTACTTAATTGGATAAAGAATTGAATCTTGTAGATAACTGATTGAACCCCCCCCCCCCCCCCCCCTCTCAGTTATCTCTTGGAACTATTCCTAACAACTTAAAGCTATAGAGAAAATTATTTGAATATAACAAATATGAAATATCAAACACTTGTATTAAATGATGGTATAGCTACATGAGCTAGTATCTAACTAGCAAACAATACACAATTTTCTTATATAGAATGAGTTTTCTTTTTGAGCATGATTTAAAATTAAGAAATATATTATGACTAGATTGATGATAATTAATGGAGGTGAGATTAAAATAGACAACTTTATATATATTGTATGATATTTATCTTTATTTTAGACACCTTAAAAATTTGATTGAAAATATTTTGCTACAATTAATAGCCATATCACCACTAGTATGTTTGAAGGATTCGAAGTTTCCTAGGAAAGTGTGTTTTGTTTGTCAAAGCACTCCATTGTGTATGTGCTATCTCTCATTGTCTTTGCTATTCCGAAGATATAAAGGGTACCTTGTACAAAGCTAATTATTATTGTTACTATTTCTGAAATCACAACTTAGTAATAATTTCATTTAGGATTAAGTGTACCTAAGATGTGCCATCCTTCTCCAAAAGAATATTTATCTATGCTAAGGTGGATAGAATGAGATTTGTACACCTAGATATTATCAAAATGAAGTGAATGAACTCATAAAATTAATAAAGAATAGTTGATAATTGTCTATACATAGATAAAAATTGATTTTTTTTTTAATTGTAAAATATTTGAATTCAACATCATCTAAGTACATACAACATGAACTTTACCTTTAAACCAAGTTCAAATATTTGAAAATTGTCCATCAATCCAACATCAGTACTATAATAATAACATTTGAAAATCATCCATAAATAAAGATGATTGATCAATTCAACAAAACAAAATTTAATATATTAAAACACATCAGAGAAAATGAAACAAAACTACTTGAATCAGTATAAATTCAACTAGTAATGTATGACTAAAAAGCATAGTCAAAGCATGTGATAAATGCCCTTGAAAAATGTACTTATTAGTACTTGCCGATAGGCTAGCAAGTACTATTGCATCACTTTTTGCATTTCTTCGATTAAGTAGTGATTAAAACCAATTCTTTGCACCAATTATAATTTAGTATTTTCTTATTTTGTTAAAAATAACACATATTATATAGTCTAAATGTTAATTTTTTAAGTTTATAATTTGTAAAAATTATTTTTTGATGATATGATTGGCTAATACATTTGAGGTCTTATTACTGGAGTGAACCAATTAAAATGTACCGCATTTGTTATTTATTGTACACGAAAATCGTGCATTCAAATAATACAATCTAATTTATATATCATCTGATTTTATTCGGTTTATGGTTTACAACTTTATAGATACCTATTAAGAGATTGATAAGTTTTTCCTTATATTAAAATAATATTTCTATTTTTGTTATATTATAAAATATTGAATATTTTTTAGATTTATTTTAATATATATTATATAAATTTAGATTTAATAGAATAACATTATAATATTGTTGAAAAAGAGTTATTTAGACAAAATAATTAATATTAAAATTAATTATAAGTAGAACTATTTTACAATTTAAATTAATTATAAATGATATTTTATAATTATTTATAAAATTAAAAAATATTATTAGAACTATAATTATAGTAATTTTATAATTTTTTATAATTAAATAATTACTTTACATATAAATTAAAATTAAAATTAAACTTAGTTATTATAATTAAAAATTCACTTTACATATAAATCAAAATTAAAATAAAATTTATTTATAAAACTAAAGGCAAGTACTTGGCCACTACGTGGCACTTGTTTTATATGAATTTAAAACAATAATTTTGAAAATCGTGGGCAAATGGCTTTGAAATTATCAACTTTCCCAACTCATAATTTTGGAATTAGATCTTACGAGTCAAATCATTTAAGAGAAATTGGAATGAGTGGGAAAGCAAATCATTTAAGAGTTACACTTTCGATGTTTTTTAAAATGCTAAATCTAAGTTTTTGTTTTTATTAATAAGTTATAAGATTTTATATAATGGATCTCAACAAGATTTAAAAAATAAAAATTACAATTTTTTTTAATATTGATAGTTTTAAAATAGTATTATGAATTATAATTAATTTTTATTGGAGAATTTTATTTATCTATTTATTCATTTTGTTATTTAATATGAGAATATAAGTTTATGTCTATCTCTCTTCCGTTATCAAATAAGGATAAAGGGATATTCTTTTTGTCAAAGTTACATGAAACATGACCTTAACCTCATCTCGTATCTCGTACTTTTGGAGGTTTGGACTAGTGGATGACATAACCAAGGAACACACTATCATTCTTATCAATTGTTCTCAAACAATTGAACTACAACCCTTTGATTATTTATTTTCAGATCTTATTCACTTATATGAATGAAAAGATCATTTTATGTCTTCTCTTCTATCTATTTTTTCTTTAGTTTTAATTCATTATTTTGAAAGACTAATTGTATGAGTTTTTTTTTCAACAATAAAACTTGTATGGTTGTTAGGATTTTTCACCATATAATTTATGCTTTAGAAAGTTATTATTGTTGTAATCATAGTCCCTTTGTTTTGTGAGATGACATGCTAAATTAATATGAAATTTTCTTATATCATGAAGGGAGATGTCTTGTGTGAACTTACTTATTGTATTATGATTTTTTATTACATCTAATATTGATGTTATGTTAGCATATGCACACATCTTATATAAATATATATTCAAGACTATAATTTCAACTCTATTAATCATCCATATTTGGTTGAAATGACAAACAATGAAAATGAAATTATTATTATTTTTTTTGGCGAAAGTGGAAGACCACTAAATATATTAATAATAAAACCTGGTTCGAGAGCTCCATAGGGAAAGAACCAGGAAGAAAACCCTATTTCCTTGCTTGAGTACAATAATAATAGAAAGCATGCCCCAAGAATAGGTACATGAAAACCTGTTAGCTACCCCACAAATACCCATTACATGAAATAGTAATCCAATGGATAAAAACCATACCATAGTTGAACCATGGTATAGGTGAATGTAATTACAACCATACGAATCATTCCACACCATCCCAAAATTAAGTTGAAATGAAATTATACCTAGTGGTGGTACTCATAATCAATACATTTTATTTCAACATTCCTAATATGCTTGGTGTTTGTAGTGACATTAATGTCAACTTACACTATGATCTAATCCTATAGTTTCTTGACCTCACTTTTGAATTTGAATAGGTTGTTGAGATCAAACCTAAAGAACAAGCCCCATAACCTCTTCGCATTTGATGATACATCCTTGTCTTTGTTCACTAGCCTTGGCATGACCTCCTCCAACTCAACTATGAGGTTTGACTCCTTGTTAAACTAGCCTTGGCATGTAAATTTATACTATAATTTTTGTACTTATTTAAACTTTGCTTAAATCAAATTAATTATATTTTTACTTGCCAAATATATTAGATACTACTAAATAATTGCATTTTAGCTTAACATTCACAATTAGGTTTCCAAGATTTATAACGTATTCATTTGATTTTGTTACATATTTAAAACTAGCAAACAATATAAGATAACATGAGGTTTTCATTGGCAAGAGGTTTCAAAAGAAATAATTGTAGGAAACTTTTACAGCATATTATAGAAATAAGAATTAACTATTAACAATCATCAATATTTGTGTACTATTATTTCTACTTTCAAATGCTTTGCAATGGTAAGGACTAGTTGTTTTGTGACACTTATTATATTTTTAGGCAAATAGATAATGAAATAGTAATCAAATGTGAAATTATTAATAAAATATGAAATAGTCATCAAATTTGACAATAAGAAATTTTAAACAAAAAAATGAATCAATAATTAGTTAATTGTTGAATTCCAATGCATTTCAAGCATGTGAACTTAAATAAAACAAAAAGATCTCTTACATTGTACAAAAATGTCGCACAAAAAGCATATCCAGATGCATTGGGACCTTGAGCATGACTGTTAGATGAAATTATTGGTCATTAAAATCAATTAAAACTCAAAAACCATGTACATACTACGTTTCCATAACATGTATGTCCTATTGGTCCCTTGTTTCCTGCCTTCAAAACATCAATATTGTCAATCTATAACAAAATCTAAGTTTTTCCGCTCTACAAAATTCTAATTCTTTGTACCTTCTCTCTCAGTGGTTGATGCAAGGTGGGGGGGTGTAGGGGAAGTTGTCCCCTATCAAATTAGGCAAAGAATGTTCCTTGTGCCCCTATTGCTTCATCATCCTCGGTGGGCCCTACTTTTGTTGATTCCCCACCTTGGGTTCCATCTACTCTTGGTTTGGATTATTTCTTCAGGAATGAGGAGCCAACCTTGTTTGTTGCAAAACTAGTTGGAAATGATACTCCCAAAGGCAAGATCTGGCTTGCTACCATGGACAAAAGTGTAGTTGTTTTTTTTTGAGGAAGGCCCTGAATTCATTGTCCCAAATGAAATAATAGATTCTAGGTTGGAGGAGATGAAACTAGCCTTGATCGAAAAGTTTATGGCTTATCGCCGTAACATTGATCAAGTTAGAAGATGGGTTTCTTCTCAATGGAAAATCAAAGGTAGCATAACTATCACAGCCATGACAAACAACTTATTCTTTTTTCAAATTTTCAACTATGATGATCTCCTTCTTATGTTAATGGGGGGCTAGGCTTTTGACAAAATTTTAAAGAAGTATCTCTCTTTATGTAAGTGGAAACCTAGATTTAATCCTTCAACTAATTTGGAGAAAGTTACACTGACATGGGTCTGCCTCCTTGGGCTTCCCTTGGAGTTCTAAGACTAAAATATTTTTATGGGTATTACTGATTCTTTTGGTACCTTGTTGGAGGTTGACAAAGTCACCTGACAAATATCTTGACTTATCTTTGCCAGATTGTTTGTTAATGTGGAAGTTAATAAGGTCCTTCCTTCTTCGATAATTCTTAGATCGAATTTTGGGAGATGAAATCAAGCTATTATTTATGAAAATGCTAGCCTTTTCTACCAAAACTACCTTAAATATGGTCACTTGAATGTGGCCTATAGAAAATCCTCTATGGGGAGGGATGATATTTCTTTTGGTAAACATATTTAATAATCCTCTCAATAGGAAAGGGAAAAGAAAAAAAGCAAGAAAATTGAACAGATTGAGTTTAATGGGGATAAATATAATGGAAAGAAAAGATCAAAACCCTAAAAGGTCATAACAACAAGAGAAAAGCGGAGGCAAGACTACAAGAAAGGAGGATCATATTAAACCAGAAGGGAACGACGGGAAGAAGAATCAGATTAACCAAGAATGTAAAAATAGGTTCGTTGAGGGAGCTAAAGTTCAAGAAGAGTTAGAAGGAGGAAAGAAGATCTACATTGCACTAGTATAATCCAATATTCATGCCTCCCCTATGGAACCTGAACTTGAATCCTCAAAACAACTAGGATATATCTCCCCTAAGGTTGTGGCCTAAGATAAACAAGTGGAAATATGCTCTCTATAAGATATGGAGGAAAGGTAACTCCTTCAATCCCCAATGGTGGAAAAGAAAATTATGAAGATAGTGGACAAGACTATAAACAACAAAAGCCTAAAGGAATCTATGGCTTTATTGGGGTTTTCTTCTCCCAAAAAGTATGGTGAAAAGGGAAGTGAATGGATCCAAGTTCATGGAAAACAAAATAAATTAAAAAAATAGATGTAGGTTCTAAAATCAAAGTGGGAAGACCATCCCAAAAAGACTCAAGAAAATGGCAAGGGATTATGCAAGTGGGAAGCATAAAACCTTGGATAATATATATGGAGTTATGGACAATAAGAAATGACATGCTACTCTTAAGACAACGATCTTAGGTATGTTTGTATTATAATGAATATACTTTCTTGTAATATAAGATGGCTAAAAAACCATGTTAAACAACACTTTCTTAAATGTCGCATCATAGAGAATAGTATAATTTTTTTATTGATTCAGGAAATCAAAATAAAGTCAAATTTTTTTGAAATTATAGTGAAAAGCATCTATAACACGAGCCATTTTGTGACCTCTGATGTGGAAGGGGCTTCTGGAGGTTTGGTTGTCCTTTCAAATTCTAGGAATCTCAAAGGGTCTCTGTTATCTAAAAATAGGAACAACATAGTGATACATATGGAGGAGGTTTCCTTTGTTATTAAATGGAATCTCATCAATGTTGACACTCCCAACACTCATAGTGGTAGACTTACCTTGTGGTAAGACCTTGTTGGGTGTATTAAGGGTCAACCTATGGATTACTATAAAACTTGTGGAGATCTTAACTCTCCTCTCTTTCCCTCAAAAAAACTTAGAGGTCAAGAGGATTATTCTGATAGTATGGTTAACCTAGCTAATTTATTTTTTAATTCAAGGTTGATTGATATTGATGTAAAAGGTGCTAAATCACCTCGAGTAACAAAAGAAGAGGAGATAATTTGATATAGGTGAAACTTGACAAATTCCTAATATCTAATAACTAGAACATTCTCCCTTATCTTTCCCTAAGTGCCCCTCCTAGAACTGGTTCAGACAATAACGTTGTACTTCTCAACTAGGAGAACAATGTTGTTAGGGGCCCCTTCCCCTTCAAATATGAAATAATTTGATCATTACATTCTGATTTCAAAAATCTTATTGCTGATTGGTGGAATACTCCTATCTAGGGGACCCCCATGTATGTTGTCACACAAAAGCTAAAAACTGTGAAAGAAAGATTTAAGGGATGGAATAAATTCTATTTTGGAAACATCTTTCAAAAGAAAAAAATCTATAGCCCTAGATTTAAGAGATATCCAATCTCTATTTGAAATAGGCTTGATGGATGATAATAAAATTTATGACAAGGAAAAGAGACCTAAGATTCCAATGGTTCAAAATCACCAAAGAAGAGGTCTTATAGAAACAAAAGTCAAGGATCTGATGGCTTAAGGAAGGTGATAAAACACTAAATTATTCAACCAATCCACTACGAACATAGATCAAGAAATAGAATAAGGAAGTTGATAATAGATGATGGATCAATTCTTACTAAGGAAGAAGACATAGCTTCAGATGTTGTTTCCTTCTTTTCCCCTGTAAATTAGAACATTCAAGTGAACAAGGCTAAAATGGATAAGATTCTGAAGGTGATTCCTAGCCTTATCACCGAAGAAGGCTTGAAAGTAATGTTGAAGCCAGTTACTGTAATACCCCAAAAATGGGCTATAGGTTCACTAACCTCCTACATCTTCAATTCAAACAAAATCAACATCAAAGTCCTAACCTAAGGCACATCTGCACATCAAGTCATCGAAATCCTAATTGATTTTATCTTAATTCTGCATCAAAGAATATTCCTATTTATTTTAATTATCTTTAATTTAATAATTATTTGGTGATAAATCTTATTTATCCTAAAGTTTGATTAATTGAATATTCTGAATATTTAATTAATTAGATTTAATACTGCCACTTAATTATTTAATTAGATTTAATTAAATTATTTCTAAATTATATTATTTAATTTTGATAATAAAATCTTAAATCTCATGACTAATTGATTAAATTCTTATTTAATTAATTAAAGTCAATTGTCAATATTTAATAATATAATTTTTGGATAAAGTTTGATTAAAATAATTGATTAACCCACAAATTAGTTATTTTTAAATTTAAAATCAGTTAAGTTGAAGATAAATCACTTTATTTATTTAATTAATTCATGATTATTTGTGTACATTCAAAGAGCAGTTAAACTTTAAATCAGAAAATCAATTCAAGTTGTTATCTTTTCGAAACTCAACATCTATTTTGAGTTCAAAGTTGATCTAAACTTCTGATTTGAGTTAAAAAGTTGTTCTTACATGATTTTGCATGATTTTATGAGTTATCTATTTCTAATTTCTTTTTAACTCAAAAATCAACCTAAGTTCATCAAGAGTGATTTATGACTTTTTTCATGCACCCTCAAGCCCTGGATTTCTATAAAATCAAGGCTCAGCTCTTTACAAATCATCCACAAAATTTGCATACTTACTCTGGTGAATTGACATCAGAGGAATCATCAAGCTTCTTGTGAATCAACATTTTGTGAGATCAATCTTGTTTTCAATTCATTCGAGTTTCATATTTCATATCACTGTTAGCTTAATTTGCATATCATTTCAATCCATTTAGATTAATTTATTATCATTTTTTCTCATCTTATTGCATCAAAAATAAAAATAAAATAGATTAATTTGCATTCATATTTTATTGCTTTCATCATTTAAATCTTTCGTTTAGGTGTTGCATTGTCATTGATCTCGGTCTAATCTAAGAATACCATACTCACACCTACTAGAAGGCAGTAAATCGCCTGGTTAGCTATATTGTTCTTATTTGCATATTTTGATTTTTGCTAACCTCTAATGTTTTACTGAAGTGTTGTGTCTATAGCTAGGTACAAAATTCACACACACATATCTGACGCCCACCGTGGGGCAACCCACCTTTACATGCCGGTTTTTTTTTTTTTGGAGCTAAAACCCTAAAGTTTCAAAGATTTAATTTTATCTCCCAAACGGCTTAGATTTTTGGTCTAAATTTTTTTTTTCCAAGTTGGAGGCATACCAGGGAAATTTCAATAAAAAATTTAGAATTTTCTGAGATGTTTTGAAATTTTTAATAATTTTTTCTTGATTTTCCAAAAAAAATTAATTTCTAACGCAAATCAAAATATTTTTCAGAAATTTTTACATTTTTGAAAAACTCTTTAAATTATACAGGGGTTCCATTTTTTGTGTTTTAAATTTGGATGCAATATAATAGCTCAAATAGTCAATTTACAAAAACTAGTTTGTTTTGGTAAAATGGGTCTCTAGGGCACAAATGAAGAAATTTTTCTAAAAATTTTACATTTTTTGAAAGCTCTCTATTTTTTAGTAGGGGTCCCTATTTTTCATTTCTATTTTTGTGGCTGAAATCATATAACAAAAATTAGATTTTATTGACTAGGTCAAATGCAAAAAAAATAAAAAATTGTGATGGGTATGCACTTATTTTTCATATGATTCAATGCATGATATGAGTTGTCATTTGGATTATTTGCTGGTTATTATTGCTCCTAACAATTGATTTTTAGATCTAACCCTAAGGTTTTCATAAGTTGAATATACGTTGCATATCTTGTTTGCTTTTTTTTTGTCGGAGAGTTTGTGGCTTCCTTGCGCGGGATTGCTTAACAAAGCTAAAAATCAAATAAAATATACCAAGCACGTTGCGAGGGAATTTAGGTGTTCTACTATATCTGAAAATATTTCAATTTGGACATAAAATGAACATCTCATGTGTCTAGCTTGAGTGCCTTTCTTGCTTTCATAAATCAGACTTCAATTTTTGGGCTATAAAATGAACATAGATTTGCTTTTTGCATATCTGTTACACATAGTAAATAGGCCCTATGAACACTATTTGTGGATGATCTTGAGAGATTGAGCTTATTTCTCTTGTTTATTCATGTGAAGCTCCTCTTGACAAAGGATCCCCTTGTAGGTAGGGAAGGTATTGAGAAAGTCTCGCGTTCTACTAGATTTGTGCGTCTTCAACTTATGATTGATACATTCTCTCTCCGAAGGGGTTGATAGATCATAAGTGGTTGAATTCATAGATCTTTGTGAGATAATTTTAGTCTTAGCATGTTGGATTAATCTATTTTCTTTATTTTGGTGAAGTGAAGAGGTTAGGGGATTATGCTCTACTTCCTTTTTGGATAGTACCAGAAACCCAGATCCTTGAATCTGATCTAGTCCCCCTGTGGTATCTTTTGTGAGTCACCTTTAGAGAGGGTTAACCGTAGTGGACATTCCCTTAATTGGATCAACCACGTGGATGGAACCTCAATCGATAATAGCCATTTTCTCCATGGTAGCAGCAGCCGCTATATAAATGTCCTTGTGGAGGAAATCTTCACAGGTGTGGTCTCTTGTTGGGCTGTCAGATCTCCCTAGCAACTCCTGATTGATTAATTTCTTGGACTGTGTCAAAACCCCGGTGCGCCTGGATTGGAGTTTTCCCTTTTGAGATCACAAAAGTTGCAGAGTCAGACCATTACTACAAACCCTAGTGAGGCCAAATTTTTCATTTTCTAGAAATATGTGCATTATTGAAAAACTTTTTGGATCATACACAAGTAGTATTTCTAGGGATTAGCACAATAAGTCACTATTGTGTGTTCATGTGCAAGGTTGCTTTTTCC
This sequence comes from Chamaecyparis obtusa, assembly GCA_027943335.1. NCBI lineage: Eukaryota > Viridiplantae > Streptophyta > Pinopsida > Cupressales > Cupressaceae > Chamaecyparis > Chamaecyparis obtusa. The sequence continues at coordinate 135,484 of BSBK01007007.1, forward strand.
CTTGTTCATTTTTTTAGATGATTGCTTGCTCCCCTTGCTTTCTATTTTGCGTGCTTGATATCTACTTGGTTACTTGAGACAAACTTTTACATAGATCTTCAAAAACTAGACAGAAAAATTTGCAAACAAACTAATACTAAAAAATTGAAAAATTGAAGCAAAAATCCTTTCTGGTGTCAAAATTCATCTTAAAATTTCAAAACTCATATCAAAGCCAAAGTCAAAGTTGTCAGAGATTGGTCAAATTTGTCAAAAATCTAGTTTTTACAGCCTATTCCCAAATTCTGTCAAAATAGCGAACTGATTCTTGTCATTTCTAGTCATCCTTGGTTAGTCTAGGTCAAATCTTAGGTGCTATGACATGTTGCTCAACATCCAAATGAACTTAAATGGTATCAAGTTGCACAAAATGACTCTTGGTCTTCTTTCTTCCACATCTCTCATATCTTCCTAGTCTCCCATTTCCATCCTTTCTCTTCTTCCTAAACTCTTCACATCTTGTTGATTCTTTTCCTCTTATTATCTAGTCTTCTTTCTTCTATTCATCTCTTATGTCACTTCCATGCTTGATTTCTCCTCTTCCAGAACCATGAATTTCAGCTATCTTTTTATGGAACCTCTCTTGAAAATGGATGATCTTGAACTCATTGCTCAATTTGAAGAGTATTATTCCAAAAAGGCCATGAGTGATAAATTTATGATGAAAATAAAGGAAAAATTGATTGAATCAGACACCTTTGCTAGGATCATATGCATGGTCATGTCACGACCTTCGTCTTCCAAACATCTTTCATATTCTAAGTCTTCTCATCATTCCTCATCATCCACGTCTTCTTCCTCTTCTTCCTCTTCACCTTCCTCTTCTCCACGATCTCGTTCCTCTTCTAATTCTCCCAAGAGTCTTACTTCTCTTCTCAAGACATACCATAATGAGCAATATGATAGTCCTTGTGATACCTCTTCCATAGAGAGTGATATACCCATCTTTGATGACTATGATGATGGACAATGTAAGGATACCTATGACACCTTTGTTCCTAAGAGTCCTCCTAGTCGAGTGCTCATGCTTACTGGAAATGGGTCATCACATTGGATAGATCGTAATGGTGATCCATATGATTCTGATTTTGAAAGAGACTTTGATGATTTCTGTGCACAATACCTAGATGATCCATCTATTTCACTTGAAGAAGAGAAAGCTTCCGTGCTGATTATAAACGTCAATACTATAAGGATCTCTCCTCTAAGAACTCTCATGCTGAAAATAAAGATTATACTCTCAAGAAATATCATGTTAATGTTGAAACTTTGTCTTGTGATGGTTTCCTTCCATCCCCCACTTCCTCCAATACCCATACATTTCCTAAAGCTTCCAAGCCTATCAAATCTTTCACAAGTCCTTCATCCACCAAAGGTCCTAATATTTTTCATGCGGTTTCCTATAGTTATCCTCAAGGTCTACCTCTTAAAGAAATTCAAGCTAACCTTCAATTGGCTACAAATACTTTCAATAATGCTAAACCCAAAGAGCCTAAGCCTCTATATGCTATAATTCCTACTTCAGCTAGTCCTCCACCATCTCTTTCAAAGTTTTCCATACAATCCCAACATGCTTCCTTGTCCTTAGAAGTGGCTCCATGTCAAGAGGACTCTAAAAATGATAAAGAAAAGAACATAAAGAAAGATCAAGATCAAGAACCCTCCATGTCATCCACTCCATTTCATGATGTCTCTTATCTGTTCCATGGTCCTTTTGATCTTGTACGCCCTTTCTCATTCATTCTACTATGTCTTAAGTCTTCTCCTAAACAAGATCAAGTTACTACTTACACTGTTGAGCTTATTGACAATCAAAATAACCTTACTACACTTCCGCTTTCCAAAGATGATACTTCCATTAAGGTTGGTAAAAATGGAGTTGTTACTTCCAATGTTAAGCCTATTGAAAATCAAGAGAAAAATTATGCGCTTATGCCATCCAAAGATCCTTGTCAAGATCAAAGTTTTCCATCTTCTTATTTTACCACTCCATGTTTGTTTCCATTTTCTACTCTTCCTAAGTCTTTGCAAGCTTTGAACAATCCTATCAAAGAAGGTGCTCATATTCAAGATGTCCACGATTCTATTGAAAATCCTAATGCTCACTCTAAAGATGCTAATGTCCTTGGTTGTCATATAAATGTTGATGAACTTGTTGATTATCCTTTCGCATCTTCCACTTCCATCCTTGGACATCTTCCACCACTACTAAGGGCTTCATGTCTACCTTCCATCTTGGGTCCTTATGTCCCTTCACTTTCCCCTCCTAACTCTCCTAATTCATCATCCATCTTGGGTCCTTACATCCCTCCATCTCCTATCTTTCCTCAAGATCAACATAGATGCATACCCTTGAATCTTTTTCATCCACCCACCCATCTAAACCAATCATATCATCCTTCTCCTTCCCCAAGTCCCAAGTCTTTTGGAAGTAACTTGAATGTTCAATACAAGAAAAAGAAGCAATACAAGAATCCATAAAAAAAAAAGATCACCATGTCTCCTCTAATCAACATGGAGGCATAAAGTCAAAAGAGATATCTAATAAAAAAATTACAAGATGATTATGGGTTCCAAAATCCATCATTGAAGATATTCTCTCTAAATCATCAAAAAGAAATGAAAAGCCTATGGCTATATGGATTCCAAAATCTCTCTTGAAAAATTCTGATGTTGAGCAACAAGTGAAGTTGACATTCAAGCTTCCAAAGACTTCCACTTCATCTTCTTCCAAAAACATTCTTCCATTCCATGTGCCTAAACCACAACCTCTGCTATCCATTCGTCATATTCCTTCATGTATTCCTTCATTCATGTTTCCTCCATCCTCTCGCCACCCTTCAAGGTGTGTTTTGATGTTGATCTTTCCTTCCTTTCCATCTACCCTTTCACAATCCTTCCATTCATTATCCTTCTACCTTCTATCCTTTTTCCTCACTTGCCTATTCCTCCTATCTTCCAACCTCACTCGATTTACATAAAACCTTATCCTCCATTTTTTTCATCCATCTTCCTTTCCCTATCAACATCTTTGAGCATATCATTTTGAATCCTTGGCATATCATGGTTTATCCTTTCAAGGAGCATTATCTAAAAATCTTGCCTTCTTCCCATATATATATATAAAATAAAATAAAATTTGAAAATGTGCCTTGGTGAAAACCTAGAAACAGGTGTCTTGGTAGCAAAAGTAAAGAGAAATAAATTTGTCCTATGGTGAAAACTACTCCCTTGTGGCACCTTGGATAAGTACCCTGATGAAAACCTGGCAATCATGCATCATGCGTAGTTCTTCTACATATTTCATCCATTCCATATTTGATCTTGACAATGTTGATCTATACACGAATGTTTGGCTATCTTTTGATCTATCTTACGATGATCTTGCTTTCATTCCCTTCCTATTTAGCCTTCATATTTATTTTCCTCCATTCATCCTTGCCTTTCGCTATCATTTTCCCCTTTGGTCTTGATCTAATAAAAAAAGAGTAGAACACGATGCTTTGAAACCTCTTGACATGTCTACTCCTTTGGACTGCATCCTTTCCTGCTATTGCATTATGATTTTGTGACTTATTCTATGCTGACCTTTCATTGCTTGTCCAAATGTGCTTTACATGATAATTTTTCCCTAGCTTGGGTATTCTTGAGGATTTCTTCCCTTCATTCTCCTTCATTCTCTTGTCTTCCATCTCTTCTACCAGCCTGCCAATCCCTCTTGTTCTCCACCTTGCTAGACATTGGGACTGCACGATATGATCTTGCTTGGGAGTTTGCAATGGAAAAAGAAGCTATCAAGTATGCAAAGAACTGTCAAAAGTGCCAAGTGCATGGTAATTTAATTCATGCTCTAGGGAGAGATCTAATTCCCTTTACTACATAATGGCCTTTTCACCAATGGGCATTTGATCTTATAGGATCCATACATCCTCATTCTTCTAATGGACATACCTATATTATCACAACTACAGATTATTTCACAAAATGGGTAGAAGCGGTCCCCTTGACTCAAGCAACCGGCAAATAAATTTCTATGTTCATTCTGAACTACATGATATGCAGATATCGGATTTCTCATTCCATAGTCACAGATAATGGTGGATAATTCAAGAATAATGACTTAGATGATCTATGTGTCAAATTCAAGATTACACAACATTGGTAATCTATCTACTATCCATAAGGGAATGGACAAGAAAAGGCTTCTAACAAGAATCTATTGAAAATCTTGCATCGTACAGTTAATAAAACAAGAAGAGACTAGCATCTCATGATCAATCTAGCTCTCTGGGCCTACAGAACAAGTATCAGAACACCTACTGGGGCTACACCTTTCACTTTAGTTTATGGTTCTGAAGCAGTACTGCCTATTGAGGTGGAAATCCCATCACTAAGAATCAGAATGCATGTTCTAGTAACTGATGATGACTACAGAGTGTCTAGGTTGCAAGAACTTGAACTACTAGATGAGTGAAGACAAGCAACATATGATCATATTAGAGTATATCAAAAGAGAATGTCTAGAGGTTATAACAAGAAAGTCAGACATAGAGAATTTTAGGTTGGTGATCTAGTCTTGAGGGAGAATCCTAAAAATCAATCAAATAGAGAACGCAAGGGGAAGTTTGAACCCAACTGACTGGGTCCCTTTGTTATCACTACTACTTTTGGCTCTAGTGCCTATCAACTCTCAATGACTGAAGGAGAACAGCTTTGAGAACCAATCAACGTTCTTCATCTGAAGAAATTATATGCCTAAGGCATTCAGTGTATGGTAAATTGTCCTAAAAAAATCTTAAAAATTTGAAAAAGTCCTAAAAAAATGAACATCTTGGTGAAAACCTAGCAATAGGCGTCTTGATGATTCACAAAAAAAGTAAAAAAATATCAAAAGTACAAAAAAATTGAGAAAAATAAAAGTACAAAAAAATGAGAAAAATAAAAAGTGTCTTGGTGAAAACCTAGAAACAGGCGCCTTGGTAGCAAAAATAGAATCTCTGGCAAGATGGTGAAAACCCGGCAAATGGGCGCCACTTGTTTCAAAACACTCTATTTATCAATGTAATCTTGGTCTTTCCCATCTTTCAGTCTTGCTTTAGTTTGTACATATCTCTTGGTTTGTTCCCGCATTCCTATTTTCAATAAGTCAGTATTTACACTAATCAGCTAAAGTGTCTGTATCCTATCAATGTTCAAACTTAGGGGCAATCAAAGTCATATCCTATGGCCTCCAATATATCTTAGACGTATCATATCCAGTCAGAGTCCTTTGAAGCTTCATCCGAGTCAGTCAGTCAGTCTCATCTTCAGAAAAGATTTTGCATCTACAACAATGCAATCAAACTGTAGACACCTAAAAATCTAAAAATCCCTGATGACATCATCATTTATTAATTAATTAATTATTTAAATAATTAATTTATTTTTATGTCATTAAATCCCTTTACCTTAATTAAAAATATTTAATTAAGGAATCCCTCCCAAAAATGTTTAAATCTTATTTAAACATTATTCTCCTTATTTATTAATTATTTAATTAATAAATTGACCAAAAATCCCAAAATAAATAAATAATTTATTTTTTGCCCAAAACTTGACCAATTTCTTTAAGACCACTAACCTCTTCCAGAATCTTCTAATCCTTCTTTAATTTCAATTAAAGGCTAATCCCATCATTTCCTAACCCTAATCCCAACTCAAAATATTTAATTAAGATTAAATATTTAATCCTCATATTTGTTAAATTCATTTTTAATAAATATTTTTAAAACCTAAACCATGGAAATAAATAAATATTTATCTATTTTCTAAAATCTATATTTATCCTAAGGAAATTCTAGACTCTTCTAGAAAGTCCTAATCCTAATCCTCCCCCCCTAATCCTGTCACATTCCCTAACCAAGGTTAGCCAACTCCTAAGCTTAACCCAAAGTCAACAAACTTCTAGAAACTTCTCTTACATGCATTAAGTGCATTTAAGGCCTCATTATCCCTCTTACATGCATTTATCATGCATTTAAGAAGCCCCTCACCCCTTTCTTACACCCTTTGACCTTAGGCACACTTCCCAAATTGTGCACATCCCTCCCATCTTTCAACCCAATGCCCTTGTGACACTTGTCACAAGGAGGTGGCCCTGAACTAGCACAATCCATGTTCTCCCCTTTGAATGAATCTTGGCCTCTCTTAAGGATTTTGATCTTGGCCACTCATTCTCCCTTCCCAAATCCTATAAATGCTCCTCATTTCCAAGAGCAAAATATCCATTCACCTTTCATTTTAAGCATTGTTATCATGCCCTTTTACTTCTAGCCTTAGCATAATCATCCTAGTTTAGCTTACTTTCAAGCATTTTAGCTCATCTTAACATAGCAATAATGGATTAACATAGTTTATTTCATTGTTTTGCATAAGCATAGCATCATATCACATCTCTATTTGGTCTAAAATCAATCTTAGCATAAACATCATGTAGCTTAATTTTCATTTCAGCATCATTTGATCCTTAAGGCCTTAGGGGCAAATCAGGTGTTCTATACCTATTTTTGTGCCATTTTTTGAGTTTTTATGGATCTTAATCCATCCTAAAATGCATAAGGAACTTGCTCCAAGTGCTTAGAGAGCACACCCACATCCCCTTAAGCAAGAGCAAATCAAACAGTGCTTGGGTGCACCTGTTTAAGCTCAATCTAAGGTGGCTTAGTTTAGAGTTTTATTTATTTTGAATTGATTTCATGCTTAGACTAAAATCTAATGTTTGTTTGGCTTGAAGCTTTCAAAATAGGTATCCCCAAAAGCCTTGTCCACATTCTGGCACGCCCGGTGGGACCCAAACCCACAATCACTTGATTATATCATACTTTGTATTTTCGTATTTGCAAGAAACAGGTGAAATGTTGCCTACACAAAGTTCAGTCATGCCTACACAAAGTCTAGTCACGCCTACAAAGAGCCTGCTCACACCTACGAGCTCTGTATCGATGCTTATGTTCTGAAGATTTCTGTGCTCGATAACTTCTATTATGTCTAAAAAAAATTTCTATCGACTGCAATAGAAATAATCACGCCTACGAGATAAACATTCACACCTCCGCGTACAGAATTGTCGCCTATAATCATTCCATTGTCGCATGTATCTATTCATTATCGCCTATCAACATTTCAGTTTTCGCCCGTAAATATTTCGTTATCGCCTATGCATTATTAAGTGTCACCTGCGCATATTTAAGTGTCACCTGCACATATTTAAGTATCGCCTATGCTTGATTAAGTCTCGCCTCTGCGGGTTTAAGTGTCGCCTTGGCAGGTTTTACTACCGCACATGCACTTTTCGCTGTCACCTGTGCATGTTGAAGTGTTGCCTGTGAACATTTGACTGTCGCTTGGGAATCTTTCATTATTGCCTATGAATCTTCCTTTGTCGCCCGGAAAACATTTCTCTACTACATGGAATCATTTCTCTATTGCTTGGGCATTTTTCTCTGTCGCGTGTAAGCATTTAACTATCGCCTGAGAGCTTTTTGGTGTCGTGTGTGTATTTTCCAGCGTCACGTATTAGCTGGACAATGTCACCGTCGACTGTGTTTTTGCCTTAAATTTGTTCACAGATTCCTAAAAAAGCAAAAGTCAAACAAAATCTTGAATGAAACTAAGGAAAAGAACTTAGGTCCTAAGAGTCATTATCATTTTGAAAATCAAACACAATCTTGAATGATCTAAATTGGAAAGAACAAGCATCTCTATTCCCTCCTTTTCAATTCAAGCAAAATGCAAATTCAATCTTGAATGCCTTAAAGGACAAAACAAAGCACTTCAAATTTCTAAATCAACATGATAATTCAATCTTGAATGCCCAAGTCAAAGCAACTGCAAATGCTCGAAAGTCTTTTAGAAAAGAACAAATCAAAGTCTAAACACTTGTGTCTTCAATTGTTCAAATTCAAACATCACTTAATCAATTTGGGAAAAAGAACTTGCTTGATGTGCATCTAGGAGCTTTCATTTTCTATAAATCCTTGTTAAAGTAAGCAACGTAGAACATTTGGACTCGGACAAGTTCACTTGTTCTACTTTTAGCAAGGCCTGTCCAGGGAGAAAAGTGTCTCCTCCTCGGAGAACGACCTCAAACCAGTATCCCCCCCGGCTGGTATATAAATAAAGTGAAGGCAAAAAGTACTCACTTATATCTCCTAATCGATGGGCATTTTGTGCCAAATGCAAATGTCTGGGGACAAGTAAATATTCCTCCCCCAGCGTTGTTGGCTAGGCTCTTAAGTGAGTCACAGGCGGTCAGCATAACTGGGTATGGAGACTCCACGGAACTATTAAAAACCTAATAAAATAGAGGCTACCCTATCTGCATCTGAAAGTATCAAAATCCTTGTGTAAGGACCGATCCAAGGGGTTTACCGGATCACCTCAAGATTACTCACCATTTGTATTCCCTTTCAGGGGGTACTAAGCTGTGGGAAAGCGATTTTGATACTCACCTTCCTTAGGTAGATCTGCTTGAAGTGCTTGACAGTCAAATACTTTGTGAAAACACTTGTTGGAACATACACTTTTTCAGAATAAGAGTCAGTTATCTTGTTTGTATCCCACAAGGTTGCTTTGTCCCTTGTGGAGATTGTTTTTCTGAAAATCTTTGTTAAAATCTATCCTTTGCCATTGGAAAAACATCAAACTGATCTACAACTTGGTTCAAAATACTCAGAACAGCCATGTCAGTCCAAATCCTCCCAAAATCCAGAAAATGTCCAAAGCTTTCAGAAACTCAAACCATGGTCTTCCAGTCATATTCAATCTAGTCTTGTCATCCTTTCCTCCTATCTTAGGTTAGTAGAGTCATCTTGGTCATCCCCCATTTCCCTATCTATCTTCCTCTAGAGTTAGTCTTCTTCCAATCTTAAGCCAAATCCAATCCTAGTTTGATCCTATCAATCATTCCAATCTAAGTCTTAGTCTTCCAATCCATCTTCATCCTTATCCAACTCATCCTCAAGTCAGCATGTCTCAAAACTATTATGATGAGTTTGGTTATTATGTCTCTCGTCTCAATCCATCCTATCCTGATGATGATGAAAGCCTTGTAGATCACGATGCATATTTTGAAAATCTTAGCAAGTTTGCTCCAAACATTCCCCAGCATCCAATCATTCCTCCAAAATATCCTATCATGCCTTCACGCTTATCCACTAGCACTCACTTTCATGTCCTTGGCAAGGAAAATCCATTATCTTATCCATCCACAACTTATCCCTATCTTAAACCTACACATCCTCCATGTGCATCCTTCATACCTCCATCTCCTACTATGGTCGTATCCCAATCACCACCATCCCCTCGAAACACTTCACGGTACTTCCCTTATCTAAAACCTCCATCCACTTATCCTCCAAAACCCTTTTAAAGTCAAACACCAAGTCTTCCAATCCTTTTCCCCAATCCACCATCCTATCTCAAACCACCATCCTCCATTCAAACCCATGTTTTTGCAAATCCCCTCCCACAAAAAGAATGCACCCTTTAGTCTGCTTCATATCCCATACCTCAATCCATCATTCCTACCTCATCCAATAGTCCATCAAGTTCACAAGCTTCCTCTAAACCTACCTATGTGAACTATCCAAACCCACCATCCTCTAGCTCCTCGTTTGCACCATCATCCCCTCAAGTAGGTTCCCCTTCATCCACCCCATCTTCATATGAGAACTATCCTAGCTCTCCGTCTCCTCCACATTCCAATCCTTCTTCACCACGACAGTCTCCAAGGAGTTTCACAAGGAAGCCAATAAAAAATCCCACTCCTAAAGTTGAAGGGCCAAGCCATCTCAAAACTTCATATGAAGCCATCACTGATGAGGCCCATCCATCACTCCCATCTATCATTTATCTTCCATACATTGATCCTATTCCATCTCCTAGCATCATTGAGTCCCTTCCATCTGAAGTTTTCATCCAATCCCCACCAACATCATCTCCTCCTAGCATTATCCAAAGCACATCTAGTGAGCCCCATGAGTTGACCCTTCTTCCTACCATCACAGCTTCAGAATCTTCCATCCACCCCATCTAAAGAGTCCATCCATGCATCCCCCAGCACTCTATCCACACAAATCCTACCATGTCAAGATCTTGTCCAAAAGCATGTTGAAATACTCACAGAAGAAAATCAAGATCCAATCCCTTCACTTCCCCCATCACATGTTCTATTGCTTCCATCACCCCCAATCCAAAATCCTACAATCTCAATTCCTCCAATCCAAGATCCTATCATCCTAGTTTCTCCATCTGAAGATCCATTACTATCCCCCAATCCCAGTCAAAATCCCATCATCCCATCCTCTCCTCTTGAGGATCATCTGATCCAAACTATCCAGCTACCAGCACTCTATCCTCTTGGTCCACTTACATTTGTCAGAGGCAGCCCACTTGAAGTAGAAGCAATAAGTTCTATATCTTCCATCAGGGAACCAGAAACTAGATGTTTATCATATTCCCCAAGTCAGAAATATCCTTGTTGGGATAAAATGCTCAAGAAATGGAATTATCAAGGCAAAGGCCTAGGCATCCATGAACAAGGAAATCTGGAGCCTATCCAAGACAAGAAACATCCAAAGTTATGTGGCATTGGTCACACATCAGAAGAAGGCACTTCCTCCAGAAATGTTGGTACAACTAAAGTTAAATTCAAGCATCCTTCCAAACCCACCATCACATCTTCCAATGCATACAATGCTATTCCTCCTCCTCCATCATTACAACCCAGGACAACCTATCACATTCCTCCTTCATCCTCCAAATCCATTTTGGGTCCCTATGTCCCAAAATCTACCAGCACATATCCTTCACATGCTAACTCCATTTTGGGACCTTACATCCCAAAATATCATCCCCCATCTTATCCTACTTAGACCTTCATCCAAAATCCAAGCATCCCTAGTCAAGATCAACAAAGGCACATTCCCACATATCTTATCTACCAATCTCCTTCCATCTCTCCATCCATATTTCCTCCATCTCGCACATCTCCTCATATTCACTCTGATGCTCCCCACAATTTGGATGCCACATCCAATATGAATAAAGGGAAATATCCACAAAGATCAAAGGATTGTCATGTCTAGTCTAAACGACATGCTCAACCCAAGAAAAATCCAATCAAGCAATCCAAAGCATCCCAATGGCTGCAAAGGCCCAGCAAAGCACAAGAAAAATTTACTACATGGCCACTAAGGCTCAGCAAAGCAAAAGAAAAAGCTGATGCATACCAATGGCCACAAAGGCCCATCAAAGCTAAAGCAAAAATGATGTGGATCCCAAAGCAAAAAGATGTAATGCATCTAACAGAAATATCCACACTGGCATCCGAAGTTGCTAATCCCCCAGCTACCCAGTCTTCTCCTCCATCTCCTAAATCTATTTTGGGTCCCAAAGATTTGAAATCTCCTAGCATAAATCCTCCATCACATCCACCTCTATCTTCCACGTCCTATCCACTTCATCCATCTCCCCCGCAACATGTGCCAATGTTGATCCTGACAACATCCCCCTATCATGATCACTTTCCATCTTCCCATCCAAACACTTTCTACCACCATATCTCCCATCTACCCCATCTTATCCATGCCTTTGCATAATCCCTCCATCCCAATAAAGTTGTACCAACATCCAGAGAAATCAGAAAGGCAGCAACAAATTAGAAAAAGTCAGCAACAACATTAGAATATCAGTGAAAAAATCAAACAGAAGGTCAACATCAAATCATAAGGTAGTACCAAATCAGAGAATCAACAACAGGTCAGAAATCAATCAACATATTAGTGAAAGATCAACACAACGTCAACATAAAATCAGAAAATCCATAAAAATTGGAAAAAATCAAGAGAAAAGTATCAAAAAAGAAAAGAGAAAAACATTCGTCCTATGGTGAAAACTTGGCAATTCAAGCACCTTGGACAAGTACCATGGTGAAAACCTGGCAAATAGGCATCATGTGTAGGCCCCTCCCCCCAATTCCTTTCTGCAGTTGGGGGCCATTCCCTTCTTCCATCTTATCCAACATCTCCTCCATCCCATTTGTCTCTCACCTCCTTCATCCTCCTTTGGATCTTGATGACAAAACAAAGACTACCAGGTATACATGCTTTTGGGCACCTTCTTAGCATCCATCACACCTTTCAGCTACATATCCTCTATCCAATCCATTCATCCTATCTTCCATCTACCTTCCTCATCCTCTTATCGGCATATCTTTTGTCGAATCGTACCCCATTCTACTGCCTCTGAATGAATGAACTATCCTAAGCAGGGGGCATCTTATTCCTTGGTGACATATTCCTTGGAGACTATCTTTTATCCAAAATCTTCCTCCATCCAAATCTCTCAGCAGTTCCTCCATCCAAATCCAAACCTTCCTCCATCCAATCTCCCCAAGCATTCCATCTCCCAAATCTTCAAGCAAAATCCGCCATCCAATCTCCCCCAAATCCCAAGCAATCCTCTATCCAGATCCCTCAACGGTTCCTCCAGCATTCCATCTTCCAATCTCTCAGTAGTTCCTCCATCTAAATCCAAACCTTCCTCCATCCAATCTCCCCAAGCATTCCTCTATCCAGATCCCTCAGTAGTTCCTCCAGCATTCCATCTCCCAAATCCTCAAGCAAAATCTGCCATCCAATCTCCCCCAAATCCCAAGCAGTCCTCTATCCAGATCCCTCAACCGTTCCTCCAGCATTCCATCTTCCAATCTCTCAGTAGTTCCTCCATCCAAATTTCCTAGCAGTTCCATGATCCTCATCCTAAGCATTTCCTCCATCTTTCCATCACCTAGTTTCTTTCCTTGTCATTGGTATCTAGCTATACGCTAACCTCATTGCAATCTAATGCCATTCATCCCTATCCAAACATTCCTAGTAGTCTTTTAGCAATCTTCCAATCCTCTCCACATCCTCTAGCTATCCAAATCCAACATCCAAGATCAAGCCAATCGATCCAATCACATCCTTAGTCTTGTAGCAAGCCTTGATCTCAATCTAATCATCATCATTGGGATATGTCCTTCCCAAATCTGTGTCATTTCAAGACACATCATCTGTCAGTCTGTCTTGGCTTTCCAGCCCAACTAGGGCATCATCTTGCATATCTTTGGAGTTTCAGCTTCACCCCCAGGTTCTTTGTGCATCCTAATCCTGAGCTTCTGTACATATCCATTGTAAATATCCTCGCATCTTGTTGTATATATCCTTGTCAGTCCCACATCAGCAGTATCTAATCAAAAATCTTGTCCTACCCAGCCTTGCACTTCAGCAACATCAATTGTCGACTATCCTTGATCATCGTGACCATATTTAAACTACATCATTTGCCAATCAGCAACACAACATTCTCCCCATCAGCATCGGGTCCACACAGATGTATGCTTTTGTTTTGTACGACCTAAGCCTAATCACGGGTCCCCTCAGTTGTATCCTACCTGTTTGACCTAATGTTCCACCAAGCACACTAGGTCCGTGTCGATGTATCCTTCCACACGTTCAGACCAATCTTCCCGCCATCAATCGAATCAAATCTCTCTCCTTGGCAAAGGATGTCTTTTTGGAGTTATCATTTTGACCTTGGATTTTGTCCTTTGGGTCTTGTTAATCTTTTACGGCTTCTCATTGTTCTCTACTCAAAGTCGCCACGATCCTTTATATCATGGTGTGCAGCGAATGAGGATAATCTGGGGCAAGGTCTTTTGATCTTTTGCTTCTGCCTGTGAGTCAGTCATGTGTTTGTGGTTTCTTCAGCATCGTTTCCACCATGCCTCCTTCTTGGGATCATGCGTGATGTTGGGGAAACCCTGTGTATCTTTTTAGCGTCAGTCCTATGCAACGCTGGTGACAAGGCCTCATGATCCCAGTATCCTTGGCAGGTCTCTCGCATTGCTATATTAAAATAGGTTGTGCTCTCCACATTTGCACTTGGAGCTTCCCCTAATCCCCTGCATCTTGCATCATCTAGATTAATCTTGCATATTGCATCTTGCATCTCTCATGTAGTTGCATCCTGCATTTTGCATTCCATCTCATCTTGCATTCACCCATCTTTGCTCTTAGAAGTTTGGTTATTTATCTCCCCTTCTTCCTAGGTCCTTCTTTCTCTGTTTCCTTTCGAGAAAATTTCACAACGTTTACTCGCGTTATTTTCTCAAGGGGGCACAACCCATCACTCCTCCAAATTCTAGCCTCGGGCATCTTATTTTCTTGTCTTTGACGCTATGCCACTTGTGGCATCGCATCAAAGAGGGGCAAAATGTAGACACCTAAAAATCTTTTAGAAAATAAAGTATTTTTATTTTCTGAAAAATCCCTGATGACATCATCATTTATTAATTAATTATTTATTTAAATAATTAATTTATTTTTATGTCATTAAATCCCTTTACCTTAATTAAAAATATTTAATTAAGGAATCCCTCCCAAAAATGTTTAAATCTTATTTAAACATTATTCTCCTTATTTATTAATTATTTAATTAATAAATTGACCAAAAATCTCAAAATAAATAATTTATTTATTTTTTGCCCAAAACTTGGCCAATTTCCTTAAGACCACTAACCTCTTCCAGAATCTTCTAATCCTTCTTTAATTTTGATTAAAGGCTAATCCCATCATTTCTTAACCCTAATCCCAACTCAAAATATTTAATTAAGATTAAATATTTAATCCTCATATTTGTTAAATTTATTTTTAATAAATATTCTCAAAACTTAAACTATGGAAATAAATAAATCTTTATCTATTTCCTAAAATCCATATTTATCCTAAGGAAATTCTAGACTCTTCTAGAAAGTCCTAATCCTAATCTCCCCCCCCCCTAATCCTGTCACATTCCCTAACCAAAGTTAGCCAACTCCTAAGCTTAACCCAAAGTCAACAAACTTCTAGAAACTTCTCTTACATGCATTAAGTGCATTTAAGGCCTCCTTATCCCTCTTACATGCATTTATCATGCATTTAAGAAGCCTCTCACCCCTTTCTTACACCCTTTGACCTTAGGCACACTTCCCAAATTGTGCACATCCCTCCCATCTTTCAACCCAATGCCCTTGTGACACTTGTCACAAGGAGGTGGCCCTGAACTAGCACAATCCATGTTCTCCCCTTTGAATGAATCTTGGCCTCTCTTAAGGATTTTGATCTTGGCCACTCATTCTCCCTTCCCAAATCCTATAAATGCTCCTCATTTCCAAGAGCAAAATATCCATTCACCTTTCATTTTAAGTATTGTTATCATGCCCTTTTACTTCTAGCCTTAGCATAATCATCCTAATTTAGCTTACTTTCAAGCATTTTAGCTCATCTTAATATAGCAATAATGGATTAACATAGTTTATTTCATTGTTTTGCATAAGCATAGCATCATATCACATCTCTATTTGGTCTAAAATCAATCTTAGCATAAACATCATGTAGCTTAATCTTCATTTCAACATCATTTGATCCTTAAGGCCTTAGGGGAAAATTAGGTGTTCTATACCTTTTTTGTGCCATTTTTGGGGTTTTTATGGATCTTAATCCATCCTAAAATGCATAAGGAAATTGCTCCAAGTGCTTAGAGAGCACACCCACATCCCCTTAAGCAAGAGCAAATCAAATAGTGCTTGGGTGCACCTGTTTAAGCTCAATCTGAGGTGGCTTAGTTTAGAGTTTTATTTGTTTTGAATTGATTTTATGCTTAGACTAAAATCTAATATTTGTTTGGCTTGAAGCTTTCAAAACAGGTATCCTCAAAAGCCTTGTCCACACAAACATCAAACACAAACTGAAAACAATCTATGCTTTTTACATGCTTTTATCTCCTTGTATGCTTACTAATTCACATTGAGATTTTTGCATATTTTGTTCCCATGAGCTCTTCGATGATGTCCTTTACAGGATTTAGAGAGTGATTACTGGGGGCATAATCTTTTCTTTATTTTCTTCTTGTATGTGAAAATCTAACAACTTTGGAAATTCTGGATTGAAATGATGTCCGACTATAAGAGTCTCTATCTCGAATTGGATGGCCATGCGTACCTTGACCATTGATACCTAGAAAATTCAAGGAAGTTTGATCTAACTATTGTCTTTTTTGAGTGAGCTCTTTCTCCTATTATGAAATGCGATCTTACCTAAGGATGTGAACGATAAAGGGTCACTACGGGTAATTCACATTGGATTTAGAATGATCTCTTGACTGTTTGATGTGTTTGTACGCAAAGCATATTTTGGTCATCACAACGTCTATGTTTTGATGCTTATACGAATTGCTATATCAAAATGGACATGATATTCAGGTCATCCTGGCGTTTGTGCCTTGGTGCTTATATCTAATCCAATATTCTGAAAATAAAATCAATATTCATATGTCCATGGTTGCCTAGCTAGTGGGTGTTGTATTGATTCCTGTGCATACAAATCGATATTCATATGTCTATGGTTTCATAACTAGTGGGCATTGTATTGATTTATCTAGTTACCTAACAAGTTCAATGATGATAAAAAATCAACACGTGATCAATGACTAGGTCCTGGTCCTAGGTTTGTATTTCATTCTTCATGTCATTTTATGTTTTGCACTTTGCATGATCTCACAAATTGCTTGAACACTTAAATGATTCTTCTAAAAAAAATAAAAATGACACAAGAGCTGAATCTCACATGAAGGTTCTTCCAATGAAACATCAAGTAGAATCCTTTTTCGAGATCAAAATTGAAATCTGAGATCGTTTATATTATTCACTACTTGCATAATCAACCTTCAATCATCATAGAAATCTAGAATTCAACTAATTATCTTACATCAACCTATCAAAATTTTAACTTGGTCAACTATGGTCAACTCATGGTTTAACCTATTCAAACTTGGTCTTCTGGACCTCCAAACGATGCATAACACATTTTCGGACGTGTATAACCACTTCTCAAATCAATTAACATGCTTCTAAACTATAAACGCTGACTTTTCTTGTCAGATTTCCATTTTAATCCCGAAGGGGGCATGACATTGCACATCATTCAAAGTCTGTAACTCAATTCTGTCAATCAATCTTTCCTCATTAGTCAAGAAAACAACCACGTCTAGTTGCTGATTCATCTAAAGTCCTCATCGCTTGGGGAAAATCTATCATCTCTTGGGGCATATCAAATTCATCTAGTATCCAAATCTATCTTGTAAACTGTATCAGCTTTTCGTAACTATCGGTTCATTAGTGTTATTTCCTTGGTTCTTCATAATTGATGGGTTCAAGATGTGATACCAATATGATTCATACAAGGACATTGAGGTCTATAATCAGTCACTCACTTCTTTGCAATCATAAGGTTCAGAATCAGGCATTTTGGCACTTTTTCATAATCACCGGTTCATTGTTGATATAGCTAGCATCATCTCGAAACCTGGTCATTCTGGGCCTGGGTCGGTATCTCTTTTTTTTCCAATCTTTCAATCAATTTCTATCTCAGAATCGGTTAATCTTTCAAATCTTTCAAATCAGTTTCATACATCTTTATCAAACACGGGCTATTCTTTGAACCACTACGCTTTGCACAGTGATTCAAAGAGGGGCAAAATGTAATACCCCAAAAATGGGCTATAGGTTCATTAACCTCCTACATCTTCAATTCAAACGAAATCGACATCAAAGTCCTAACCTAAGGCACATCTGCACATTAAGTCATCGAAATCTTAATTGATTTTATCTTAATTCTGCATTAGAGAATATTCCTACTTATTTTAATTATCTTTAATTTAATAACTATTTGGCAATAAATCTTATTTATCCTAAAGTTTGATTAATTGAATATTCTGAATATTTAATTAATTAGATTTAATACTGCCACTTAATTATTTAATTAGATTTAATTAAATTATTTCTAAATTATATTATTTAATTTTGATAATAAAATCTTAAATCTCATGACTAATTGATTAAATTCTTATTTAATTAATTAAAGTCAATTGTCAATATTTAATAATATAATTTTTGGATAAAGTTTGATTAAAATAATTGATTAACCCACAAATCAGTTATTTTTAAATTTAAAATTAGTTAAGTTGAAGATAAATCACTTTATTTATTTAATTAATTCATGATTATTTGTGCACATTCAAAGAGCAGTTAAACTTTAAATCAGAAAATCAATCCAAGTTGTTATTTTTTCGAAACTCAACATCTATTTTGAGTTCAAAGTTGATCCAAACTTCTGATTTGAGTTAAAAAGTTGTGCTTACATGATTTTATGAGTTATCTATTTCTAATTTCTTGTTAACTCAAAAATCAACTTGAGTTCATCAAGAGTGATTTATGACTTTTTCCATGCACTCTCAAGCCCTGGATTTCTATAAAATCAAAGCTCAGTTCTTTACAAATCATCCATAGAATTTGCATACTTACTCTAGCGCATTGACATCAGAGGAATCATCAAGCTTCTTGTGAATCAGCGTTTTGTGAGATCAATCTTGTTTTCAATTCATTCTAGTTTCATATTTCATATCATTGTTAGCTTAATTTGCATATCATTTCAATCCATTTAGATTAATTTATTATCAGCTTTTCTCATCTTATTGCATCAAAAATAAAAATAAAATAGATTAATTTGCATTCATATTTTATTGCTTTCATCATTTAAATCCTTCGTTTAGGTGTTGCATTGTCACTAATCTCGGTCTAATATGAGAATACCATACTCGCACCTACTAGAAGGCAATAAATCGCCTGGTTAGCTATATTGTTCTTATTTGTATATTTTGATTTGTGTTAACCTCTAATGTTTTACTGAAGTGTTGTGTCTATAGCTAGGTACAAAATTCACACACATAGTTACTCTGGATGAAGTAAAAAAGGAGGTGTTCTTTGGGTATTTTAAAGCTCCTAGTATGGATGGTTTTCCTTCTTCCTTCTTCCTTCTTCCCAGATCAACGAGATATTGTTGTGGAGGACATTCTATAAATAGCTAGATAATTTTTTAGATTGGGTAAAATTATCAACCAGCTAAATGCTACTTTTATTGCTCTGATCCCCAAAAATATGATGCTTCCACTATGAATGATTATCAATCTATAAGCCTCTGCAACACTATTTAGAAAATCCTATCCGAACTGGTGGTTTTTAGACTCAAACTTGTTTTGCATAAATTGGTCTCTTAAAATAAAAAAGTATTCATTTAGGGTAGACACATAGTGGATGTTGTGCTTACAACTCATGCATTAATTCACTCAATGCAATATAGAAAGAAGGAAGAAATGGTTTTAAAAATTGATATATCCAAGGCCTATGATCAGGTCTTGTGGCCTTTCTTTATTGAGATCCTCAAAATTTTTGGTTTTAGTGGAATATTTCTAAGAATTTTGGAAGCTTTCTACTCACCCCCACTATCTCTATTTTGATTAATGGCTCTCACAAAGGCTACTTCTCTTGTAGTAGGGGTTTGTCGCAAGGTGACCCTTTGTCTCTATACCTTTTCATTTTTGTGGTCAAGGATCTTGGGATAAATGTTTCCAAACTCCAAAAATATGATCTTCAGAAAGGTGTTAAAGCTACTTCCTCCCTCCCAACAAAAACTCATTAGTAGTTTCTGGACAATACCATATTCTTTGGGGTTGCCTCTATAATTGAAGCTAAACAATGAAATAAGATTCTTAATGAGTATGTTGATGCTTGAGGTTAGTTTATTAATTATACTAAAAGAAAATTGTATTTTTTTAATTACTAACCCTGGCCTAGCCAGAGAGGTTATGGATATTAATGGGTGTCAGATGGAGACTCTTTTGACAACCTACCTTGGCCTCCCCCTTATTTTAAAATCCCCTATCAATAATTTTTGGAATGGCATCATAGAAATGTCTCAAAAAATTCTTGTTGGCAAGAGGGGAAAATTGTTGAGTCAAGAAGGAAAAATCCAACTTCTCGAAGCTTCCCTTCAAAACATACATGTTTATTATCTATTCCTATTCAGAATATTTGGCTCTATGGTTGAGCAAAGTGACAAAATCCAAAGGAAATTACTGTGGAAAGGAGCTAAAGATAAATCTAGGTTCTCACTTGTCAATTGGGAGAAGGTCTTCCTTGCAAAGTATATGAGGGGGCTAGGCATAAGAAAGCTTAAGATTTTTAATAAATCTATTCTTTCTAAGATAGGGTGGTGGCTCTTGAAAGAATCTAAGGTATGGGATTCTATTGTGAAAGAAAAGTATTTAAGGAGAAATTCCCCACTTTATTTTTCATTCAAAGATGATCTCCCAAATGGATCCATCATCTGGAACAATATACTAAAATGTAGGGAGCTATTAAGAAGGGAAGTGGGAAAAATAGTTGGAAATGGAATTCAAACTCAATTTTGGAATGAGTTTTGGTGAGGTGACAAGCCTTTGTCTCCTCTAAATAATATGGACAGGAGCAAGAACTCTTGCATTAATGCTATAGAATAAAAAGTCTACAACTACATTGTTTGGAATAGGGGATCCCCTTCTTGGGTCAACTTCAAAGACAAGCTTACTAATAATAGTTTCAGGAGTATAAGATGGAAACTGAAGTGAGATATCAAGTTAAGTGAGCTTCTCTATGTATTGGGTGAATGATCAACATTTAATTAGACTATGCAAGATGAATTGATGTGGAGACCCTCTTCTTTAGGTGAATTCTTAGTCAAACCAGCCTATTTTTTGCTTGATTTTGACCCTCCTCCCTCTTCTCGGATTGATTAGAGAGGAATTTGGATCCCTAAACTCATCCCCAAAGTTAATTTCTTTTGGTGGATAGTATCCCATAATAAAATTCTTACTTAGGATAATTTTATAAAAAAAGGGTTCTCAATTTGCTAAGAGGTACAATCTGTGTTAGAAAAAGAAACAATCATCTATTTATGCATTATCCTTTTGCCCCTAAGGTCCAGTCTTAGATAATGTCTCTAATCTTTATTTCTTGGGCCTCCCCTAAAGCTCTCCCTCTATTTATTGATGTTTGGTATTTTTTCCCTTTCAAACATGTTGTCATCAAAGAGCTTTGGAAACAAATCCCCCCAATGGTCACCTAGGGCCTCTAGAAGGAGTGTAACACTAGAATCTTTAGGGACATAACTAAATCTATTGACGAGTTCTTCAATATCATCAAACACCAAGTTGGAGAGAACCTAAACACTTCTTTCATTGAGAATTTTAAGGAAATTCTCTCTCTTCTAGAAATAAGGATTAAAAAAATGGGGTCTTACTCAAAATATGACCAATATATATTGGAATAGGATAAAGTGTAACTTTGATAGGTTCTCAATTTGGCACTCTAGCCATGCTAGTGTCGGTGTAATTCTTAGAGACCACAGAGGAAAAAATGTTGAATTTTATAATAAATCCTTAGGGACCAGATTCAATAACTATGTTGAAGCCACAATAGCTTGGAAATAAATACTTCTTTCTATTAAACAACCAGGGATTAAAAATATAATTATTGAAGGAGATTTCAAGCTAATTGTTGACATTCTAAATGAAGAAACTAACAACCCTTGAGGTATTAGAGCCCAGTTGAGAGAGTGTCTTCTCTCTCTCTCTCTCAAGGCCTTTTCACATTTGAAGGTTCATCATATTTATCACAAAGGAAATCAAGTGACATACTTTATAGCTAATGAAGGTTTAAAGTTTCAAACTTGGAGTCGTTGTAGGGTAAAACCAATCATGTTAAATATTAAAAACATTATTTAAAATGAAGAGTGGTAAGAAACATATAAAAATTAAAGCTCTATTTATAATCTACATGAGGTATATTAGTCAAATGAGTTGGATCATGATGAGTCAACCTCCTATTATGACGTGGATAGAAGCAACCAAGGATTACAACCGAGGTAAGTCTTGTATGTATGATGATGTTAGGGGAGATCATTATCACCTTCTCAAGTGTTTTAGCATTAGTAATTACATGAATATTGATTTAGATATAAGAATAATTAAGATCACCATGACTCCTACTAAGCCATGCATACCCTCTAATAATAATGATTCCAATAGGCTTACTCATGGGATAAAATTGATCAAGATATTAGGTAGTACTTTTGGCATGTGTCAGGGAAAATTTTCTAAGTTTCCTTCCATGAATACATTTACATTCCCAAGAGGATAATTATGGTCATTTATCATAATAAAATAACTCTTTAACCCAAGGTCATCCATATTTCTATTAGGGTGAAAATCATTTCAAGTTATCTTCATTTTGTTGGCTACTACTCTCTCTAGATAGTGACTTGGCGAGTTTGATTTACTATTTTTGTCATGAGGGGTTCAAGGAAACATATAGAGCCTATCAAATATTACTCTCTAGTAAAAAATGTGGAGCTTTGGGACCTATTTGTGGTGTCTAGTCTGGCCCCCTTTTGCAGGGCAATGCATGGGTACAATGTTACCCTTTCTTCCAAGTTTACCAACTCTTGGTCTAGCAATACTTTCAAAATTAGAAGTTTGGATTTTACTATCACTCCCCTTTTGATAGAAAAGGTGGCAGGTCTTGAGAATTTTATCTCAAAGGTGGTTGAAAAGATCAATGGTAATTACAAGACTTTCATGAAGAAATTCTTGGAAGAAGGGAAAAAGTTAAAAAGATTTTAAAATGGGTATTGAAATAATGGATCTTCATCCCCTATACTCTCTAGTAAGTCTTCACATAATGCATTATTTTACTTTGGAAGGAATATTTATGGTTGTCCAAAATTACCCTTTCCCTCCACTGAACCAAGTCTAACATAGGGAAAAAGTGAATGTCCCCTTCTTTCTTTTCTCTTCATTATAGAAGAGCATAGATAATAGTGCCTTCCTTCCTCTCCATTAGGGCCTCAATATGGCTCTCTACAAATTTTCCTTGGATAGGGAACCTCACGATAACCTCCTATTGTTGTGGTCGAGCACTTGGCCTCCTCGTCACCACAACCTAAGGATGAACCTCCTAGGTGTATCACTATGGGCAATGGTAACATCTGCCCCCATCTTGTAAGGGTAATAAAAAGAAGGGTGTCGTTAACCCCTATCCCCTCCTGTTAATGAGCTACTTCTTGTTACTCCTAAAAAGAAAAAATCACACCTAGACCTCCCAGGGTCTTTCAAGAAAATCCTAATAAAGCCTCTAGTAATAAGAGTGTTACAATTACTATCCTAGAAGATGAATAGATCTTCACCCACAATTCTAAACGTGATTATTGAAGAACCTACCTTTGGTACTAGGAATGGAAGGTCGAAAAGGCTTGATAAAAACCAAATTGGCCTCCTTTTCAAAGGGAAAAAAATTATGTTTGATGAAGAGGATTCCTCTTCAAAAGACAACTCAAAGGATTATGATGAAGAACAAGAGGACCAAGTTAATACTCCTCTCAATTTTTCTAAAGAGAAAGATATGAAAAAGGGTTGCTAGGTTAATGCTACTTTGACTAATGAATATTTTCAATATTTTCAAGAGGAGGAGAACAATAATAAGGGAAACTCAAGAGATGGAGGAAGATGAGGAAATTGGTGTGGACCTTCTTAATAGAATGATGGAAAGACTAGATCAGTTGGAAAGAAATATGGCTAAGAAAGGTTAGTCTATTTGTAGAGCCTTGGATTCTCTTATTTGAATAACAGATGGAATCATGAACAAAGTTGTAATAGGTACTTCCACTAGGAAATCAAAGATCGAGTGGAATCTCAAAAAGTTGGGATACAATGTAGGTAATACCTATGGACACCTAAAGGTAAGAAAGTTGGACACCTGGTCTAAGGCACTTTGGGAACCAGAGAAAGATTGGAGCCTCATTGAAGGCCTCCAAATGTCTAAATGATTACCATGTTTGTTTTAGTTTTATTTTTATGTTTGCTTCAGGTTGAAAATGTTAATTTGTTTTAAGACTCAATGGACTATTATCTTATCCTTAGGCTATATTCCTAATAAGTGGATTATGGATAGGGTTTAATTTATAGCTTACTATTTTTTTACACTATCATGGACGTTGTTGTGCATATGCTAATTGGTACTATTTTGAATGTTGTTGATTAAATACGTCTATCCTACTTTGGAGGTTTTGTGGTAATCTAGTTATTTACAGTGTAGGGCTACCCTTGCTATTTTGTTATTTCTAACTGTACGGGAACATGGCCCTCTCCTTTCTTATCTAATAAAAAACATCAATATTGTCAAAAACATGTATGAGTTATGTTTCCATAACATGTACATATTTTTGGTCCCTTAAATTCCTTTCATCACAACCTAGGAATGTTTTCAATGTCAAAATCCCATACGTTTTATGTTTCCATAACAATGTACATGTTTTTAGTTCATAGACATTATTTTTTTCACTTTGGCCTAAAGAGAGAGAGAGAGAGAGGGAGAGAGAGAGAGAGAGAGAGAGAGAGAGAGAGAGAGAGAGAGAGAGAGAGAGAGAGAGATTTGTGCTCTTATAATAATTAATTATTTGGTATCAATAATAATTAGTTGCAAATTCAAAATTGTGCCTCCGTCTATAGGCAAGTGGAACACGCTAATATGATGCAATGCATGGGTTGCAGAAGAGATTATTGCATTGTTACCTACTTATATGAAATATTTTATAGTACTATAATAGTGCCAAAAAATATCACTGACACACTCTCCTTGTAGTTTCACCATCTCAAGGTTCTATATGCAATCTTTGATACCTTCAATAACACCTTCTCAAGCAACATGCACTATAATTGATTTAAAATATACACCTTCTATTACACTAAAAATGTAGTCACAACTCTTTGCCTTTGTGATTTCATAGTAGACAACACATATGTGACACATGGAATGAAATCATCCACATGGTATTATTCCATATATGAGTGATACTTGTTAGAACCTTAACCACATATTTTGGCTTTAAACAATTTTGATGTTTAGCACCACATGGGTTTGGAACCTATTGTCTTTACCATTGTATATTTCTATATAATTGCATGCACCATACACATTGTAAAAGTAGACAATCCAATGCATCTTCTAGGCTTGTGCATGTATTCCCCTCTAAAGTCTCTTAGTAAATCAAATTATGGATACATCTCCCTATTTAGTCATTAGAACCTAAAAACCCAGACTTGTTCTTTGTATTCACTTGTAACCTATTCCATTGATGAATAAAACTAATCTTTTTCAGTGTCTTGCATAAAAATTTCCATGGCATTATAGCACTTTCAAATGTTGAGCATGCTACTTGTGATAATCCCATTTTCCATTAGCATAGTTGTACAATCTTTTGGTTACTAGCTAATGTGTGAAAAAATCCTCTAGTTCTAGACACAAATATGACCAATTTGAATTAACTTGATCTTTTATATTAAATCCTTCTACAGTGTATCTCTCTATATATAGATGGTATATGAAATGAACTCCAAAGAAATAGGTTACCTTGAGTATTATGAATTTGATCAATTATAACTTGTACTTTTTATATGAAATTTGGTTTTTAACTTAAGCGAAGGAAATTTTAAATTAAGATCCTTTATTGCAACCCTATTCATAAAGACATTTAATAAAAAATTGATAAAAATATCCATATGGATGCCCTTAATTAGAAGCATGGAGATAAAAAATTTCCATTGGCCTTTTCAACAATGAGTAGAGAGTTATTCGTTAACTTTGTTATGAACTCATTGTCACCATTATCAATCTCATAGGATGCAATAATTGATGATCCTCTTCAACAATAAACATTATATTTTAGAGATCACTATCTTGTTTATCACACAACCTTTAAAACATATTCTAAGACACTCCATAACACATATCCTAGGGTCTAATACATGAGGTAATACTATGTTTTTTCTTCATAATCATTGATAATTTAACTTGCTAACATGTGTAGATTATTGTTTCATTGCAATGTGTGGAATCTATATGCCAACTCTATTGTCATTGCTACTTATAGGTCATTTGTCTACTCTCAACTTCAAACCTTCTCTCATTCATAGGTTTAGAGCCAAGGGAGTTAAGTCTCCTAAAATAATTTTATTCCCATGTTTGCAATCAGACAATGTTGTCATTTTAAACTAATGTCTTTGCCACACCTCATCATTTATCTATTCCATTCTTCATTTTTCATAAGACTATGTGATATGCTTCTTCACTGTGATGACTATCTCTTCATTGATTAATGTCTTTAGTCTTCTCTTAAATTGTGATGAATATATAACTCATACAACCTTCAATACTCATACAACTCTTTGAAATCCCTTGCAATGTTATATCCTTGAACGATACAAGACATAATTGTCATAATGTAAAAACAAAGATGTAGGCTTCACAATGTGGGTGAGATATGTATATGGACCCCTTGAAAACATCCCACTTTCATGCATAATGCCAAATTTTCCTCTTATCCTACAACATAGGTAAGATGTAGAGAAGCACAAGGTGTTATTCTCAATGATAAGGGTGGAGGATGGCTCTTTTAAACTCTTTCAACTTTTTCAATGTGCCATAAACCTGTGTTAATTTTTTGCAACTTGGTGTCTCAACTCATTCAGACTCCTTCAACCTTCCATAAACCCTAAAACTTTTCAAGTGAAAAGTCTTAACTTTTCCCTCCATCTAATGCAAGAGAGATTTTTGTAAAAAAATATTTCACTTGACCTTTTTAATTTGACAAAAATACTTAAGATTGAACAACACCCTCCTATTCTTATAAAACATGACTTTGGAGTCTCCTAGAAGTCTAGACTTAAAAATTGTGACATTTAAGAAAAATAATCTTTAAGAGACTATTTAAGCCAAGGTAGCACAAAAATATTAACCTCAAAAATTACTAATCAATTTATAATTAAGTATTAAATATAAATTTACACAAGATATATTATAAATTTAAGAAATATATAATAAAGAAAAATATCTCATTATAAACTTTCTAATATATGATTCTCATAGAAGCATTTCTAATAAGAAAACCTATTCTTTAGAAATTTAAATGGTGGATCGTCAGAGAGGTCAAGGGTTTCATAGGCAGTAGTTTCACAGAGGATGACCTTTCAATGATGGTTGGTTGGTGGGAAGAATGGCTAGAAATCTTCCTTGGCATCCACTGTTACAGGCTAGGGTTTGTCACATTCGGAGGCATGCAAAGGGCCAGGTTTTGGCAAACATGTTCATGAACAAAAACCTAGAGACTCCAAATGGGGGAGGTAAGGATTTTTAATGGCTCCAACCCTAAGCCATTGGATTCGGGTCATCAAAAGTGGATCTTGTAATGGCCTATGGCAGAGAAGGAAATGATTCCCTCAGTTTCGCAAACTAAAAACAAAAGGGCCACTAACATTAGGATAAACTCTAAGGTTTGGTAGGAGAATGTCAGACCATTGAGGGAGATGACTTTCTTTTTTAAGTGGGGTGGTGGATGGCCGACATATCCAAGGATTCATTAATGGGTTTCTAAAAATTGGGGTAAGCATTTTATTCTTAAATCTTTGACCAATGGATTCTTTTTAATCAAAGCAAGAGAAAAAGCTAAAAAATAGTGTATTATGTTCAATGGCCCTTTCATGATGGGAGGGATAGGATTATATATATTAGGGACTGGTCCCCTAACTTTAACCCTAAGAAATAATTCATTGAAGAGATAATGGTTTGGGTTAGACTATATAATCTCCTCCATTAATATTGACATGAGGATATCTTCAAACAACTTGGGGATAGACTGGGGAAATATATCTACAAGGACGTAGAAATTGATAGAAAGGACTTCAGTTTGTATGCTCCTATTTGTATTGCATGGAAACCCCAACTACCTCTCCCCCACACGATAGAAATTTGTACCTCAGAAGGATAGTGGTGGCAAGAGATTGAGGTGGAAGATATTATGGAAAAATGTGATAAGTGTAAGAAATGGGGTTATAGCCAGACTAAGTGCGCAATCCAAGAGAAGGGAAAAGGCAAAGAAGAATGTCCAAGGGAAACTTTTCTTGCACGGGCTTCATAATAGAAATTCTAGCTGACGGACATAGTGCATACCATAGACAGAGTACTAGACTACCTTGGCTCGATTCAAAGTGATAAGGATGTAAATTTGTCCTTGGCTCATATGCAGAATGAACAAGAAGAGAACATTCCTTCTAGGTTAGTGCAGTTACCAATTGATCCCACCAGTATTCAGTCGGCACCTTTTATGAATGAGCTTGTGGGTGGAGGGAGCAATGCTTGTTTGGACACCTCTCCTATTGCAGCATCTGAGTTGCAAAATGACTAGGCAATGGGATGGGGTGCTTCTCCCCTCCAGTAAGAGGGCCCTTCCTCCTCCCCCACAATTGATAGGGTTGTTCGATTCAATGGCCTTTGTGATGAGCAGGGAGCAAAGCTTATCTTTAGAATCCAAGACCAAATGGGCGTGGCTTTGGAGGACAACAACCCTCCTCAAGTTACTTTCAAAGATATCCAGGAGTCTCCCCTCAGAGAGGTCGGGAGTCTCACCTCTCCTTCTCAAAACATTTTTTTAGAAGAGGATTCTAATTATGTCAATGCCTCTATGGAGGAATCTTCTGAAGAAGATACTCTTCTTACTCCTTTCTCTCTTCAAAAGGAGACAGTTCTAGGGCCTAAGTGCATCAAAGGTGGTAAGCAAAGAGGTAGAAAATCAGTCCAAAAACTTTTGGAAGAAGTGGGTAGCATGAAAGGATGAAGGAAATTAAGATCCGGGAGGGACCTTTTCCCTCTTGGTGAACAATGAGTCTCCTTACATGGAATGTCAGGGGTTGCAATGCCCCTAACAAAAGATGTTTGATCAAGAAATGTTTTGATCAAACTAAACCCGATATAGTTTATTTACAAAAAACCAAAGTGAGTAAGGAGGTGGCTGCTAGATTGTTAGGGGTTAGATTTAGGTGGTCCAATTGTTTTGTGGATTCAGATGGAATTTTCGGGGGTTTGGGTTTTTTATGGAACCCTAGACCAGTAAAAGTAGATGTGGTTGATTAAGGTAAAAACTGGCTAATAATTAATGCTCATCTCCTTATTCAAAATGTTCATTTGTTTATGGTTAATGTGTATGGCCCCACCAGCTTTGAGGCTAAAAAGGAACTCTGGGATGAATTTTTAGAGGTTTGTAGTTCTTTTTAGCATGAAAGTGTAATTACGGCTGGAGATTTCAACGCTACTCTTGAACTGGCAGATAAAAGAGGTGGTGTGGGCATATTGGAGAGAGTCCAAATAGAGTTCCAAGATTTCTTTTCCAACAATGGGCTTTGGGAAATTAGGCCGAAGAGAGGAAATTTTACTTGGACTAATCATAGAGCACACTTTTCTAGTATCGCAAAGAGATTGGATCATTTTTTATTGGGGGTGCTTGGGTCGACATGCCAGTGGTGTTTGAAGCTGAGATCCTCCCTTTTCTCTACCTTTGACCATTTCCTAGTGATGGTGAAGGTCATCAAAGATGGTACAGCTTGTCAGAACCCTCTCAAGTTTGAACAAATGTGGATGAGGGAGGAAGGATTTTTTGAGATGTTTTGGCATTGGTAGCTCTCGACTCTTGATGTTGAAGGTAATTAAAGTTTCAAATTTTTCAAGAAGTTGCAACATACTAAGAATCTTGTCATACTTTGGAACATGGATCATTTCAAGAACATCTTCAAAGAGAAAGAGATTATTAAAGGCCAGCTTGCGGCACTAAATTTCAAGGTTGTCGAAGATGGGATGGATGAAGTTGATTTTGAGACTAAAAAAGATTGGACAAGGAAATATGGGGAGCTTCTAGCCTATGAGGAGGTCTTCTGGAAATAGAAATCATGAGAAGCTTGGCTACGTGCTGGAGACAAAAATACCAAATTCTTCCATCGCTCTGTTAAGAATAGAAGATCCATCAATAGAATCTTTAAACTTCAATCCCCCCAAGGTAGAGATATTTTTTACCCCTAGGAGATCAATACTAAAATTGTCAATTATTTCTCTCAGCTTTAGAGTGTAGAGGATTCAGCTAGCAATGTGCATAGGGCTGATATTCTGGATTCTATCGAACCATCCCTTTCAAAGGCAGACAATAACATGTTGATAGAAAAAATTAGTATGAAAGAGTTAAGAGATGTTATTTTTGGGTTGGCGAGTGATAAGGCTCCGAGCCCTAATGGCTTTCAGGACTTCTTTTACCAAAAAAATTGGTCTATCATTTGCAAGGAGTTTCTTGGTGTGGTAGAGGCATCTAGATACTTTGGTTTTGTTTTGAAGGATTTTAACAACACTCTGGCCACTCTTATTCCAAAAAAAGATAAGGCCAAAAGGATTGAGGATTTTTGACCAATCTCCCTGTGTAATACCACCTCTAAGATTATCTCAAAAATTGTTACAAAAAGGTTGAACAAAGTTCTTGACAAGCTCATTTCTCCATAACATAGTGGCTTCATGCCAGGGAGACAGATTGTTGATGGCATTATTATGGCGCATGAGATGATTTACTCTATCACCACTAGAAAGAAGAGTGCTATGTTGTTGAAGTTGGATATCAGGAAAGCGTATGATAGGGTGGACAAACCCTTTCTCTTCAAAGTCTTACAAAGATTCAACTTCTATAATAAATGGGTGACGTGCATCAAGAGTATGATAGGAGATTACAAAATGTCTCTTCTGGTCAATGGAAGCCTACAGGGGTTCTTTTATACTTCCCAGGGGTTGCATCAGGGAGATCATATTGCCCTATTTCTTTTCATTTTTCTTATGGAGGTTCTGGGTAGGAGTATTGCGAAACAAAGAGATCAAGGATGCTCGGTTGGCTTGAGGTTGGCTGTTGATTGTTCTCCTACCACCCATTCACAGTTTGCGAACGTCACCTTTTTAGCTTGTGAAGCGTGTCTCAGAGAAGCTAGTGTGATGAAATATGTGTTGGACTCTTATAGGCTGGCTTTGGGTCAGGATATCAACTGGGATAAATCAAAGATTTTCTTCTTCAACATTAGTGTCAATGTTCAACGGGAGATTGATGATGTCTTTGGTGTTAGCAAAGGTAAGCTTCCTAGTAAACTTTTGGGTGTTCCCCTCTTTGTAGGTGCAGGTAGGACATCCTTATGGGATCATTTGCTGATAAATGTGGAAAAGATATGGAAGGATGGAAATCTCAGTGGCTTACCTTTTCTGAAAGAATAATGCTGCTCAAATCAGTGGTGTCAACCATCCCAGTTTATTCTATGTCCTACAACCCGATTCCAGTTAAGGTGATCAAACAAATTGAGACGAGGATGAGAAAGTTTTTTTGGAATGACAATAGCGAGCATGAGAAAGTCCCTCTCCTTCAATTGGATAATGTGTGTAAACCAAAGTATTGTGGTGGTTTTGGTTTGAGAAATTGGAGACTCATGAATGAAGCCTTAGGTGCCAAGCTAGTGTGGGACATGTACAATAAGATGAATCTAAGGTGGGTCCAACTACTCAATAAGAAATATCTATCTAGGGGTTGTAGGGAAACTATTTTAAAGGTTTCCAATCCACCTCATGGCTTGGCCCTTTGGAACTTCATTGTTAGTTGTTGGCAAATCATCATGAATCATGTGTCGTGGCTGGTTGAAAATGGTAGGCAAGCAGATTTTGGCATGACTCATGGGATGGTTTAGATACCATGGAGTCTCTCTTGAACAATGAAGAAGTGATGCTCACTGCAAAGTTGAGGTGGGGGTCTAAAGTGATGGACTATGTGGATTTGAACTCCAATGCTGAGGGGGCTGGGATGCACTAGAAAGACCATGTTGCCCTTGGTTTGGAACCTGAAGTTTCAAGTAGATTTAAGCAATTGTTAGACCAAAGAGTGGTCGCACTTAGTGAAGAGGAAGACAAGATCATTTGGTGTTGTGCTATTAGTGGTGACTACATAGTGACCTTGGGTTATAAAGTATTAACTCATGAAGTTTCAAGGGAGAAGTGGGCCCTCAAAATTTGTTGGCATCAAGTGTGTCTCCTTAAGGCAGGGGATTTCAAGTGGTTAGTAGGGAAGGGTCAAATCCTTACAGGTGATAGGCTGCAAAAAATGGATTTTGTAGGGCCCTTTAAGTGTTTCTTGTGTAATGAGTTCGAGGAGAACGTTGATCATCTTCTCCTCAACTGCAAATTCTCTAGGCAATGTTGGGAGTTTGTGTTAGGTAAGTTAGGGTGGGCTGGCCCATTTCCTAATAGATTTCAAGAGCCCTTGGAATCTTGGCCAAATATTGGACATCTGTCAACCTTTGCTGCTATTTGGACTATAGTCTCGTCGATACTGGCATGAGAGATTTGGAAAGAATGAAATCGCAAAATCTTTCAGGACAAGAAGGAAAACTGGTCTCACTTCTCTCAGGTAATGGAAAGTGCCATCTCAGAATTAGTTAGTAATGTGGTTGCTCAAATTAATGTGTCAAAGACACATTTCACTAAGAATGATTCAAAGCTACAGTAGAATTGGCCCTCGATTCATTTTAGGCATGTTCATGGGATCTTAAGGGTTGATCCTTCGTCTTTGGGGCATGATATTATTCAGGATGAGAAGAATCTTGATGATGGATGGGTGAAAGTGCATTTTGATGGAGCTTCTAAAGGTAATCCAGGTAAGAGTGGTGGAGGATGTGTTATTCTAGATGCAGCAAATAATATTTTGTCCATTGGTGCATGCTCTCTTTCGGAAGGAACTAACAACATACCAAAATGCTCAGCTACCATTTTTGCTCTCCAAGTGGCAAAAAGAAAGGGTTTTGAAAAAATCCACCTCAAAGGAGACTCACAAATCATAATTATTGGGATTTCCAAAGGGAGAATGGAGTCTTGGTTCCTTGATCGACACATCAGAGGCATTAGGAGGATGTTAGAAAGTTTTGAAGACTTTGTAGTCTCACATACTTTATGTCATGTTAATCAAGTTGCGGATAAACTAGCAAATGTGGGAGTGAATTTGGATGACAAGTTAGAGTTGGTCAAAGATTTTGATCAGTTGCGTTTGTCCACCCACGATATTCTTTGATTACTTGTAATGATGATGAGGTACCCCTAGATCTCACCCTTAGGAAAACATCAGTGGCAGCACATGTGAGACTTATGCCCATGTAAGTCGATGGGACAAATGCAATAAATGTACCCATTTTCGGGTAGAGAGCCAAGAACTCTCTCAATGATCAAAGAACTATAATTTTCTAAATCAATTTGTAAGGCGCATTTTATGTGCAAAGAAATCTTGTATTAGGCATCATGGAGGAAAATTTCTTCTTGGATACTCCAAAAGAAAAGAAAACACTCAGGTTTAGATCGGCTACTACTCTGCACAGGTTGGAGATGGTATTCAGAATTGATGAAGAGGAGTTGTCCGCATCTTGGAAAAACTGTTTGGAAAAGAATTCCTCAAAGGAAATTTTTTCCCTCATACTAATGTGGATATCTCATCCATGTTTTGTGCTTGGGATTTTTCAGCTTGCCAAAGACAAATAGGAGGCCATGCGCATGATTGAGCTCTGTATCAAGCATATATGGTAGGTGAGTGTTGAGCAGTGGTTGAATATGGTAGAGATTGGTGTTGGTTTCCCTATTTCTGAGGGTTGCTGGCATCGGGTTAGCGGTGTGAGAGAAGATTTCCAACCGTTTATGGTTTTTGGGGTGGCGACTCCTTTCATTCAACGTGTGGGCTAAGAAAGGACTGCTTGGATGGATTTACTAGCTTTTGTTAACCAATGGGAGGTTGACCAATGTGTTAGCACTGGTAAAAAATTTCATGGCTGCATCCCCTTTTTCCTGGCCTCTGCATCCTTTTTCCTTGTTTCTGGTCCAAACCCTAGGCAAAAATTCAAAAATCTAGCCATTGCCATAAAAAAACCCTTGTTTTGTCTCACCCTGATCTAATTTTATGTTACCTTTTTGCGCCACTTAAGAATCCCTTAGTGCACGTGGTTATTTTCTCTCCCGGTGTTCGCTAAATCGAGTAGTACTTTTTCATGCCTTATAAACTTTTCAACAGTTCAGCGAACAATGTTCGCGTAATCTCTAAGTGCCTGCCGGTCTAATCTTTATATCCAGTGACTTGGCGAACACTGATATCTTTTTCCCTTTGTCACTCATTCGCGAGATGGAAGTTCCCTGCAGTGAGATTCTAAATCGACAGTTGTCTTATAAGCGGATAGAATCTTTCTGGCTCATAAGATCTTGCGCCCACCGTTGATTTCCTATTGTGATGTGGCTTTTCCTTTCAAGCGGGTCCACATGCCAGATGTGCTGATTTGGCGGAATCTGATTGGTCCACGAGGTGCTGAGTTGACTTTTGTTAGAGGGTCCTATGTCAGAGAATCTGCAAAGCAGTATAAAGAGTTGATCCAACGGTTGTCATAAGATCTGATAGAATATGTCAGAGGTATGCGCTTTTGTGATGACCGTTGATCTCTCTTCAGGTGGGCCTAGTTTCTGGTCTAAGGATTTAGCGGAGCGGTTAAATCTTTGGTGGTCCTGATAAAAATCTTTGGTGTTCACGCATTCTCGTAATTATTTGGCGGGTTCTAAAATCTTTCAGCGAATGGGCGAATAGGTGTATTTGCTGAATCTCTAGATAAAGTAGCAGTGTTTCAAATTTTGTTGCGAATTGGCGAAAGTCTTTGGTCGCTAATTCGCTAGATCTTTAGTGGGCCCTCATCTTTTTTATTTATTCGCCAGTTCGCGAAGAGTAACCTGAGGTTAAGAAGGGACTTCGTGATTCAATGAAAAGCTTTGTTCGCTGAATCGTTTGATCTAACATGGGTTAAGTAATGTATTCTACGACTTGGAGTTTCCCTGTAGTCATGTATTCGTCGAGTGGTCAAAGGGTTAAGTGATTGCTGAGAACGGTGGGACCGATTGCCATGTGTTGCTGAGGTGTCACATTTTGATTGGCCGTGGATTACAGGTATGCAGACACGTCAATGGGGCCGAGGATTTCCAAGTTCAGTGGGTTTTGACAGTGTCAGAGCATCGACGGCCAGCGTATGATCTTAAGGGTTTTTTCTAACACATGTGCTTTTACAACAGTCATTGATCTTATCTAGTGTCAAAGGGTTGTCAGGGCAGGGAGAGATTCTCCATCCGATGGTTGTCTTATAATATGAAAGATTCTTTTGGCTCTATGTGAACTTCAGACAATTGTTGATCTTCTTGATGTGAGCCCAGTGAATCTCTCAGTCTTTTTTGGTGGATTTGATAAAGGGTTAGTGGCGCCGACAAAATTCAAAGGTTTCGCTCTTTTGCGTAATAAAATGGTGAAGTGCTAAAAGGTCTAGCAATTTGGTGAACAAGTGTTTGCGTAGTAGCTAAATAAATAGGCGGAGAGGAAAAAAGTTCAGCGAACTGGTGAAATTCCTTCAGTTGCCTGTTCGCCAATAATGAACCGAGGTTAAGTGTTTTTCTTTGTTCGCTGATTCGCTGAAGTTAAACATGAGTTGGGGTTTCATTTCACGAATGATACGGCTTTGTCACGTGGTCGCTAAATGTAAACTAGGATTCCTATTAAAGGTAAATCATAAGACCTGTGAAATATCAAGATCGGACGATCATGATATAAAGTTGATTCAAATTTGAATGTCGACCACCAATTTGCAGCTTGAGCCATAAAGTAACCGTTGCAGTTTAAATTCAAATTTCTACTGGGTTTCTCAACGACAGAAAGGACTGGGTTTTAATGATTTCACGACCGGATTTGATTAGTTTGGTGGTGCCAATTGTTGCAGTGTGGTCCAGCGAGTATGATGATTGATTGCAGGGAGTTTTATGCCATGGGGAGAATGAATAATGGTGCTCAAGGCGTGTTGCAGGAGTCAAATCAGATGAATTTGCAGGAATATCTTGATCTTCAGTACATTTCCAAAGGATTTACCATAAGTGAAGATTAGATTTTGGATCTGATTGCTCAGGGTTGCTTGGTTTTCCCTCCCAGTGTATTAATTTTTGATCTATTTGAATTGTATGGTGGGTGGAAACCCTAACCCTTACCCTGGTTATCTGTAGCTTGTTTCATCCTAACTTGTTTGGGATTCCAAGGTAACCAGTGGTATATAATGTTGAATTTTTTTATTTTGTCGGGGTTCCAGTTGCAAAGTTTAAATTCAGTCCCGAGTTTCTGGTCCCAGGGTTCTGTAATAGTTTTTGACTCAGTGTTTGTTAATGAAAGAAGAAAGTTGCAGGTCTAAGCTGTAGTTTGCAAGCAAGGTGCTTTGTGGTTCATTGTATACATAGAAGGAATTCATCATACTTAATATAAATATCTGGTTCTTATCTCTCCTTTGTGTCAAGTCAAGTAAGCTTTGAGTTTTCTGGCTCATTACATATTGTTTGTATGTATGTATCTTCATTCTTGAGTTCTAATCTAGGATTGGATTAAATTATGCTCTAGGTGGGATATGGGTTTGCCCTTGTCTATGTAAGGATGTCTTGTAAGTAGTAAAGATTAGGATAAATGTATTTATGGCTATGAATTCTCACATATTTTCAGGTTTGTGCGTCTTTGTGTCTAAGGACTTTTGCCCAATGGATGAGGCACTGGCCTAAATGAGTATTCCTCTTGTTAACATACACTAGTTGAAGTTATTGCATCCCAAAAATATTTAAATCAATAACCTTTTTAAGCTTTAAGTAGTTGGTTATGTGGTTTTGTCACCATATGGTAATGGAGAGTCAATGAATGTGGGGTTAGCATTTAGCACTTTCTTACTATCAATCTATTGTCTAGACCCAGTCTTTGGTGTGTGAAGTGTAGTTTTCACTGGGTTAGGTGCACCTGCCTTGGTTTTGCAGAGCCAGAAGTGAAGAGGGCAGTCTTGTCCCTATAGTTGGTCTAGTTACCCTAAGATCCCTATAAATTTTGGAACTAACCACTCCTAAAATCTATCTGAGGGTATATTGGCAGCATAAGAGCATAAGCGTCCATTTTGAACACCAACAAGATGGCAACTCTTCTGGGGAAATGTTACACAAGTCTATATTAACCAGTAGGTCATCATTGGAAAAAAATAGGGTTATTCTTGTCCCTTGTCTTGTCATCTCATTTCAATATTTGTTAGTGAGGAAGTTGTATTGTAAGATTCCCAATATACTTGGGTGGTGACTCAAACATCTCTGTAGCAGTGCTGGTCAGTGGACTATTTATAAAATGAGTTACAGAGGTACTAGGTCCCGGAGAAAGGAGCATCTTGAAGATGGAATGGAAGAAGGTATTCCAAGCACTTCCAGGCCTAGTCAGACAAGGGGAGGAAAGAAGAAAAGAAATGTTTCTCATACTTGGAAGAATAAAAAAGATACAAGACAAGAAACTCAAACCAAGCCTAGTCAAGAAGAAAATATTTCAGAATATGAAGAGGCTGTTGATTTGGGACTAAACCAGTATGAGGATGAATTTCAAGTGGGAGATGATGAGTCTGAAACTACTCTCCCTGAATCAAAAGAGATCTTTGAAGAGGTCTATGAATTGGAAAGAAGAGTCCAAGAACAAGTTGCTATCAGACAGCAAAGAGAAAAGGACAAAGAAGACAGAGTAAGACAAGCAATGATAAGGGTTGATCAGCTAAAGAGGTAGTTGCTAGATTTGGAGGCAATTAATTTTGTCCCAGAGCCTGAAAGAGAAAAAGAACAACCTATTATGTATAAAACACATGAGATAACTAGGCCTAGAGATAAGGGCAAACAGAAAGCTGTTGGAGTTCAGATCAATGATCAAGTTCATGTGGAAAACCCATTAGAGCAAGGGTTGAGATTAGATGCAGAACTTGAGAAGGCTAGAAAGGAAAAAGAAATGTGGGCTAAAGAACTAGAGAAAGCAAAGTTGGAGGCTATTGTTGCAGAAATGAGGAAGAAGATTGATTTTCTCAAGCATACCTCGGGACCTTCAAATGCTGCTGCTTCTTTCTTGGGACAAGGTGGAAATCATGGTAACCTTACAACTCAAACAAATGGCATTCCGGGTGCTGCTAAAATTCCTGATGGTTCAAACACAAGGACATCTACATCTCAAGGAATGGATCCACCACATGTAGTTCCTATTCATGAAAGGTAAAAACAACTTATCTTTTTTGGTATTCCTGGTTATCCTAATGTAATTCCTGATGAAATTAGAAAGAAGCTCCCAAAGTTTGCTGGAAACAATGTCATTACATGTGAAGAACATCTAAATTTTTTTTTGGATGTAATAGATGATTATAATGTTGAGCCTGATGATGTTGTAATGAAGTTATTTGTACAATCTCTAACTGAGGATGCTAGGGATTGGTTTAGAGGATTTCCCCATGCTAGTATAGGATCTTGGAATGAATTTAAGAATTGTTTCAAGGAGCATTATGGAGATAAAACAAATGAGGGTTTTATTTTGAATGAATTCAATAACATAAAGAAAAATAAAAATGAAGAGGTTCTTGAATTTAATATAAGATTCCAAAAGGCTATGCATAGGCTATTGCAAGTTATTAGGTTAGATGATAGGGTGTGTCTTGTGACATACTTGAATGCTTTTGATGCAAAGATAGGTTACCTCTTAAGGGATAAGAACCCTAGAAATCTTGTGGAGGCTTACAAGTTGGCTATCAACACAGAGAGTAATAGAAGAATATCAGGAAAATCAGGGAGAAGAGATGATTGTAGGCCTCAAGTGCAAAATAAGAAAGAGATGGGAAGGTTTGCTAACTTTAAGCCAAAGGAGGAGGATAATCTAAAGAAGATTCTAAGTGATTTAGAGGATCTAAAGCCTGATGAATAAAGAAACAATAAGGTTGTAACAAATAACCGGCCTATTTCAAGTAATTTTAGTAGGAAACCAAGAATGCAAAATTACCCATACAATACTCAGTGGAAGGATGGCAAGCCCATTTTTCCAGTTAAAAGGGATAGGCCTGATGATAGGATTCCTGATCCTTTGCAAAGAAATTCAGTCAATGTGAATGATGATGTCCCATGGTGTACTGCTTGTCAATCTCCTCATAGTCCAGAACATTGTTTTATTGCTCTGAATTTATCTGAGAATCAAGAACAGGATGAACAATATGATCAGAGTGGTTGTGTAATGACTTCTTCACATGCATGGGATGAGGTTGACTCTACTGATGATGAGGAAGAAGAGTTTGATGATGTTGGATGTTGTATAGTGAAGTGGGTGGAACATGTTTCCTTAAGGAGACCCTCTGATGAGGAAATTGCTCAAATCACTGCAAACATGATCACTCAAGCCAGGAGCAATTATAATTTGAGAAATAGGACAATTGGAAGCACAAATGGTAAACCAGGTAGTATGTTTATCAAGAAATCAGAAAAGATTACACAACAACATGAAGAAAAGGAGAAGGATGTTGGTGTTGTCACTAAGGTTAAAGTAAAAAAGAAGATGGGACCTACTGCAATACCTCAGGGTAAAACAAGGACACCCTAGATAGTTGTTCCCATACCTCATAATGAAGATGAGTTTGTGCAAAAAGGTAAGTCTGATTTGAGTGTCAAAGTAGAAGATAAAGATGTCACTATGATTAAGGGAGACATGGGCAACCATACATATGTTCCCATTGATATGACTAAATTGCTTTCACAAATAACTGTTAAGGTTCCATTGTTAGAAATGATGAGAATAGAAGAGCACAAGGTCAAGGCCTTGGATTGGGTAAATTGTGCCTCTTCTATAAAGGTCCAAGAAATGAATAGAGGTGATAAGCATGTGGCTTCTGTAGATGACACACCTAACAGTAAAAATGAAGAAATTGTCTCTGAGATTCCTCAGAGGTATTTGGATGCAAACGTTGTAAATACTGCATCAGGGACAGTGGATCCTTTCTTCTTGTCCCTTATGATAAATGGAAAATTGTTGAAGAATTGCATCATTGATTTAGGAGCATCAAACACGGTCATGTCTGTAGAGATCATGAAGTCATTAGGACTAAAGGTTGATACACCTCATGGGAGATGCCAAGCTATGGACTTAAGAGAATTACCAGTTATTGGTACTATTAAGGCTTTGTCTTATAAATTAGCAGCATTTCTTGACAAACTGTTAACTATGAGTGTTCTTGTAGTTGACATTCCTCCTCAGTATGGAATGTTGTTATCTAGAAAATGGAGTGCCTCTATGGGAGGAAGTATTCAATGTGACTTGTCTTTTGCTACTTTTAACATTGAAGGAGAAAGTGTGAAAGTTTCAAGGGAAGCTAGAACTCCACTTATGATTGAGGAGGATGAAGATGACAATATGAATTGCTTTGCTGACACTGACATTGGTTCTTTCCAAGTTCGGGAGAGAGAGGTGCAAGAAAAGGTCATGCCTGTCCTTTTGGTTGATGATGAAAATAACATGGAAAAAGGTAATGTCTTATGGACCTTGTATTTTGATGGAGCAAGTTCAAAGGAAGGTGTCGGAGTAGGAGTGTTATTGATATCCCCAAGTGGTAAGACTTTCAAGTTTTCTTTCACTCTCTTGTTCCCTTGCACAAATAATGTTGCTGAATATGAGGCCTTACTGATTGGTTTGAGACAAGCATAAAAACATGGAATCAAACATCTTAGGATGATTGGTGATTCTGATTAATAATTTTTTAGATTAGATCAAAGTATCCATCAAAGAATCAAAGGCTGAAACAATATAGAAATGTTGTTTGGGATGAAATTGAAGGTTTCAATGCCTTTGGTATTGATTGGGTGGATAGGAGCCAAAATAGGATGGCTGACTTACTAGCAAACATAGCATTAAGGCCAGAGGATATTACCTTTGCAGGGATATCCAAGATTGAGTGTAAGTCTAGGCCTTCTATCCCAGACAATGTTGAGAATTGGCCGGTATTTTCTGATGATCAGGATATACTAAGGTTTTTGCAATGTGAATCTCATTTTGATGTTCAAGAGATGGATTTCAGCACTTATGTTAACATCAGAGATGGAAAAGAAAATGTTCTTGGGAAGGAAGTTTTGCAACTAAAGTCAAATAGGATCCCAAGGGGATTGGTTTCTCTTGAGAGGACATTTGATGATAAAGAAAGGACTTGTTTTCCTAAATTTGTTGATAAGATAAATGATTTGGAGGAAGTAAATTTAGGAACAAGTCAAGTACCCAGAAATGTTTACATAAGAAAATGTTTGTCTCAAAAAACTAGGATTAATCTGATTGATCTTCTCAAAAATTTTAGACATGTCTTTGCATGGTCTTATGATGATTTGAAAGCCTATAGAGAAGATCTATTCCAGCATGAAATACCATTGAAGGAAGGAACCAAACCTTTTAGGCAAAAATTAAGGTCTGTGAACCTTGCCTTGGCACCAAAAATGCAGGATGAACTCAAAAAGATGATGGATGCTGGCATCATCAAGCCTATCAGACATTCTACTTGGGTGTCAAACTTGGTTCCGGTCAGAAAAAAGAATGGTGACATTAGGTTATGTGTTGATTTTAGGAACTTGAATGTCAATTCTTTGAAGGACAATTATGGTTTGCCTAATATGGAGAATATGTTGAAGAAGGTTACTAGATCAAAGTTAATGTCCATGATGGATGGTTTCTCTGGATATAATCAGGTCATGGTTAGGGAGTCAGAATAGTTCAAGACTGCATTCACTACACCTTGGGGAACATATGTTTATGTTAGAATGCCTTTTGGTCTGACAAATGCAGGAGCTACATTTCAGAGAGCTATGGATGTGGCCTTTGTAGACTTCATAAACAAATTTCTAGTGGTATATCAAGATGATCTCACAACATATTCAGAAAAGGAAGATCAGCATTGTGAACATCTTGAGAAATTTTTTATTAGGGCTTTGGAGTATGGGATTTCTTTGAATCCAAAGAAGTGTTCTTTTGGTGTTGTGGAAGGCAAGCTCTTAGGACATATTGTGTCCAAGGATGGAGTGAGGATTGACCCTGAAAGGGTTATGGCTATAGATAAGCTTTCACCACCTAGAAATGTTAAAGGAATACAATCTTTCTTTGGGCAGGTAATTTTCTAAGGAGATTTGTTACAAATTTTGCAGAAATCAGTCTCCCTATCTCTAGGATGTTGAAAAAAGAAGCAAAGATTGAATGGAATGAAGAAGCAGATGAATCTTTTAGAAATATCAAAAAGGCCATCAAGGATGCTCCAATTTTGAGGACACCTGATTATGGTAAGCCCATGCAGATTTTTTCTTTTGCTTCTTGTCATACAGTTGCAGCAGTTTTATTGCAAAAGAATTCAGATGGATATGAACAACCCATATCATTTTTCAGTAAATCCTTACAAGCAGCAGAATTGAAATATGATATTACTGAAAAATAGGCTTATGCCTTAGTCAAAGCAATCAAAGCTGTTAGATGTTACCTTGTAGGAGCTAAGGTGGTTGCTTATGTTCCTAGTGTTGCAGTTAAGGATATATTGGTGCAACAAGAAGTTTCAGGGAAAAGATGTAGATGGATCAATAGGATCCAGGAATTTAATATTGATATCCAGATTACAAAATTGGTAAGAGGCTTAGGTCTTGCAAAATTAATGGCACAAAGCAATTTAATTGCAAATCATGTGAATGTGTTAGAAGAAGAACAAAGACCATATGTTTGTGATATGGATTGTTGTGATTGGTACAAAGATGTTATTGGTTACTTGCAGAAATTGATCCTTCCCCCTGAGATGGATGAAAATAGAAGGAGAACTATCAAGTTGCAATCAATAGGGTATGCTATTATACATGGTAAGTTATGGTGGAGAAGCAATGAAGGAGTATTGCTAAAGTCCATAGACCATGAGAGGTCTGAAGCTATGTTAAAGGAAATGCACCAAGGCATGTGTGGAGGACACCATATGGCAAAGACCACAGCTCACAAGATCCTTAGGTCTGGATTTTGGTGGCCTACAATTTTTAAGGATACACATCAGTTTGTAAGAAGATGTGATGCATGTCAGAGATTTGCTGGAAAGTTGAAATTTAATGGGAATTTGCCACTCAGGCCTATTGCAGTTCAGGCTCCTTTCCAGAAATGGGGTATTGACTTTATTGGGGAAATTCCAAACAAGTCTAGTGGTGGACATTCTTACATACTAGTGGCAACAGAATATTTTACCAAGTGGGTTGAAGCTATCCATACTAGAAAGGCTACTAGCAAAGTGGTGGTAGATTTCATGATGCAGAACATCCTTACCAGGTTTGGTTGCCTAGAGGTAATTGTGGTTGATAATGCAATGTGTTTTAGATCATAGGAATTTAGTGATTTTTGTCAACAATATGGGATACACATTTCATTTTCTTCCCCATATCATCCACAAGGAAATGGCCAGGCTGAGTCCAGTAATAAAAGTCTGATTAAGATTCTCAAGAGAGTGTTAGACAAGAATAAGAAGGCCTGGGACTCAAAGTTACAGTGGGCACTATGGGCTGACAGGGTAACTATTAAGAAAGCCATAGGTTGTGCTCCATTTGATTTGGTATATGGAATAAGTGCTAGATTGCCTCAAAATAATTTATTGCAGATATATAGGTTCATCCAGGCATATGATGAAGATTTGAATGATGAGATGAGAGTAAGAATGGATGAGCTGATCCAGTTGGAGGAGGTGAGGAGAGATGCACATGAAAGAAATGAGACACTGCAGAGACAATGTAAGAATTTGTTTGATAAAAGGGCTACTCAAAGGAGTTTTGAAGTTGATGACCTTGTCTTGATGTGGAATGCAAGGTTAGAAGATAAGGGGAAGCATGGAAAATTTGATCCAATTTGGTTGGGCCCTTATCTTATTGAAAGCAAATGGGGGACAGACTCTTATGTCCTGAAGGATTTAACTGGTGGTACTTTGGAATTGCCTGTTCATGGATAATTCCTAAATTTTTACTTCTCCTGAAGTATCTTTTCCATGAGCAGTAGTTTATGTTTTCCCTTGTATAGTCGTCTGTTTTTGCTTTTTGGGTCAAAGTTTTGAGTTGGTCTGCTCTTCCAGGAGATTCTAGCTTGCTCATTGTATCTATAGGAGATACACGTCCCCGAGTATGAGCCACTGTTAGCACTCGTAAAAAATTTCATGGCTACATCCCCTTTTTCCTGGCCTCTGCATCCTTTTTCCTTATTTCTGGTCCAAACCCTAGGCAAAAATTCAAAAATCTAGCCGTTGCCATAAAAAAACCCTTGTTTTGTCTCGCCTGATCTAATTTTATGTTACCTTTTTGCGCCACTTAAGAATCCCTTAGTGCGTGTGGTTATTTTCTCTCCTAGTGTTCGCTGAATTGGGTAGTACTTTTTCATGCCTTATAAACTTTTCGGCGGTTCAGTGAACAGTGTTCGCGTAATCTCTAAGTGTCTGGCGGTCTTATCTTTATATCCAGCGACTTGGCGAACACTGATATCTTTTTCCCTTAGTCACTTATTCATAAGATGGAAGTGCCCTGCAGTGAGATTCTAAATCAATGGTTGTCTTATAAGCGGATAGAATCTTTCTGGCTCATAAGATCTTGCGCCCGCCGTTGATTTCCTATTGTGACGTGGCTTTTCCTTTCAAGCGGGTCCACATGCCAGATGTGTTGATTTGGCGGTATCTGATTGGTCCACGAGGTGCTGAGTTGACTTTTTTCAGAGGGTCCTATGTTAGAGAATCTGCAGAGTAGTATAAAGAGTTGATCCAACGGTTGTTGTAAGATCTGATAGAATATGTCAGAGGTATGCGCTTTTGCGACGACCGTTGATCTCTCTTCAGGCGGGCCCAGTTTTTGGTCTAAGGATTTGGCAGAGCGGTTAAATCTTTGGCAGTCCTGATAAAAATATTTGGTGTTCACGCATTCTCATAATTATTTGGCGGGTTCTAAAATCTTTCAGCAAATGGGCGAATAGGTGTATTCATTGAATCT
Organism: Chamaecyparis obtusa; assembly: GCA_027943335.1. NCBI lineage: Eukaryota > Viridiplantae > Streptophyta > Pinopsida > Cupressales > Cupressaceae > Chamaecyparis > Chamaecyparis obtusa. Next base: position 180,278 of record BSBK01007007.1, read on the forward strand.
CTAGATAAAGTAACAGTGTTTCAAATTTTGCTGTGAATTGGCGAAAGTCTTTGGTCGCTAATTCGCTAGATCTTCAGTGGGCCCTCATCTTTTTTATGTATTCGCCAGTTCATGAAGAGTAACCCAAGGTTAAGAAGGGACTTCGCGATTCAGCGAAAAGCTTTGTTTGCTGAATCATTTGATCTAACATGGGTTAAGTAATGTATTATGTGACTTGGAGTTTCCCTATAGTCGCGTATTCGCCGAGTGGTCAAAGAGTTAAGTGATTGCTGAGAACAGTGGGACCAATTGCCATGTGTTGCTGAGGTGTCAGGTTTTGATTGGCCGTGGATTATAGGTATGCAGACATGTTAGTGGGGCCGAGGATTTCCAAGTTTAGTGGGTTCTGACAGTGTCAGAGCATCGACGACCAGCGTATGATCTTAAGGGTTTTTTATGACACATGCACTTTTGCGACAGCTGTTGATCTCATTCGGTGTTAGAGGGTTGTCAGGGCAGGGAGAGATTCTCCATCCGACGATTGTCTTATAATCTGAAAGAATCTTTTGGCTCTATGCGAACTTCAAACAATCGTCGATCTTCTTGATGCAGGCCCAATGAATCTCTCAGTCTTTTTTGGTGGATCTGATAAAGGGTTAGTGGCACCGACAAAATTCAAAGGTTTCGCTCTTTCGCATAATAAAATGGTGAAGTACGAAAAGGTCTGGCAATTTGGCGAACAAGTGTTCGCGTAGTAGCTAAATAAACTGGCGGAGAGGAAAAATGTTCAGCAAACTGGCAAAATTCCTTCAGTCCCCCGTTCGCCAATAATGAACCGAGGTTAAGTGTTTTTCTTTGTTTGTTGATTCGCTGAAGTTAAACATGAGTTGGGATTTCATTTCATGAATGAGATGGCTTTATCGCGTGGTCGCTAAATGTAAACCAGGATTCCTATTAAAGGTAAATCATAAGACCCGCGAAATATCAAGATCGGACGGTCACGATATAAAGTTGATTCAAATTTGAATGTCGACCGTCAATTTGCAGCTTGAGCCATAAAGTAACCATTGCAGTTTGAATTCAAATTTCCAGTGGGTTTCTCAGTGACAGAAAGGACTGGTTTTTAATGCTTTCACAGCCGGATTTGATTAGTTTGGTGGTGCCAATTATTGCAGTGTGGTCCAGCGAGTATGATGATTGATTGTAGGGAGTTTTATGCCTTGGGGAGAATGAATAACGGTGCTCAAGGCGTGTTGCAGGAGTCAAATCAGATGAATTTGCAGGAATTTCTTGATCTTCAGACACATTTCCCTCAAGGTTGCTTGGTTTTCCCTCCCAGTGTATTAATTTTTTATCTGTTTGAATTGTATGGTGGGTGGAAACCCTAACCCTTACCTTGGTTATCCGTAGCTTGTTGCATCCTAACTTGTTTGGGATTCCAAGGTAACCAGTGGTATATAATGTTGAATTTTTTATTTTGTCGGGGTTCCAGTTGCAAAGTTCAAACTCAGTCCCGAGTTTCTGGTCCCAGGGTTCTGTAATAGTTTTTGACTCAGTGTTTGTTAATGAAAGAAGAAAGTTGCACGTCTAAGCTTTAGTTTGCAAGCAGGGTGCTTTGTGGTTCATTGTATACACAAAAGGAATTCATCATACTTAATATAAATATCTAGTTCTTATCTCTCCTTTGTGTCAAGTCAAGTAAGCTTTGAGTTTTTTGGCTCATTACATATTGTTTGTATGTATGTATCTTCATTCTTGAGTTCTAATCTAGGATTGGATTAAATTATTCTCTAGGTGGGATATGGGTTTGCCCTTGTCTATGTAAGGATGTCTTATAAGTAGTAAAGATTAGGATAAATGTATTTATGGCTATGAATTCTTGGATATTTTCAGGTTTGTGTGTCTTTGTGTCTAAGGACTTTTGCCCAATGGATGAGGCACTGGCCTAAATGAGTATTCCTCTTGTTAACATACACTAGTTGAAGTTATTGCATCCCAAAAATATTTAAATCAATAACCTTTTTAAGCTTTAAGTAGTTGGGTAAGTGCACAAAGATGGGGGGCCAAAAAGTTGCCACTTTTCATTTTGGCCCCCCATCGTGCATAGTGTGCATGCACTAAAGGGCGTGCGCCCTATAGGGCGCACGCCCTATGGCTTGGGCAATTCAAATCCTTTACAAAGTGCGCATGCCCTAAAGTGCGCACACCCTATAGGGCGTGCGCCCTATGTAAAAAATCATAAATTTACATAGGGCGTGCACCCTATGTAAGATACAAATTTATATAGTGAGAGAGAGAGAAGGGGGGTAATTTATACAAAGAGAGGGGGGGTAATTTATACAAATATAACATTGAAGTATAAGTTTGATAATTTTAATTTCTTATACTTTAAGTTATATTTGTATAAATTATAAAATATAATGCTTTCAGGATGTTTGGGATAGGTTCCAGCTTCATAGGAGTTAACATGCAGATTCTAGATTTGAAAAATTCCAGACTTAGCCAAATTTTAGGATTCAGCAAGCCTTCAGTAGGGTTACCTCCCAAAGTCCCATCATGGATTTCTAAGGTCAAACTGAAGCTGGAAAAAGGATTCCCAAAGGGTTTTAACTCATTTTATCACAACACTCAGTTTCAACCCCATCTCTATGACAGACTTAGATTAGCTCTCACCCAAATCTCTCTCTCTCTCTCTCTCTCTCTCTCTCTCTCTCTCTCTCTCTCTCTCTCTCTCTCTCTCTCTCTCACACATACACACACACACACACAAAACATCACCCTCTACTCTCTCTCTCTCTCATCACCCTCTCTCTCCCCCTTATCTACTCTCTCTCTCTCTCTCTCTCTCTCTCTCTCTCTCTCTCTCTCTCTCTTCCTTCTCACATCACCCTCTCTCTCTCCCCCTTATCTACTCTCTCTCTCTCTCTCTCTCTCTCTCTCTCTCTCTCTCTCTCCCTTATCTCTCTATCTCTCTCACTCTAGAGAGAGAGAGAGGTAAGGGGAGAGAGAGGGTGTGTGTGTGTGTGTGAGAGAGAGAGAGAGGGTAATGAAAGAGAGACAGTAGATAAGGGGGAGAGATAGGATGATGTGAGAGAGAGAGAGAGTAATGAAAGAGAGAGTAGATAAGGGGGAGAGAGAGAGGGTGATGTGAGAGAGAGAGAGAGAGAGAGTAATTACCCTCTCTCACTCCCCCTTATCTACTCTCTCTTTCATTACCCTCTCTCTCTCTCTCCAAAGTGAGAGAGTGAGAGAGTGAGAGAGAGAGAGATAAGGGGGAGAGAGAGAGAGAGAGAGAGAGAGTAATTACCCTCTATCTCTCCCCCATATCTACTCTCTCTCTCTCTCATCTCAAATCTCTCTCTCTCTCTATCATCTCAAACCTCTCTCTCTCTCTCTCCCTTATCTCTCACTCTCTCACTCTAGAGAGAGAGAGAGAGAGAGAGAGAGAGAGAGGCTGATGAGAGAGAGAGAGAGGGTGATGTGTGTGTGTGTGTGTGTGAGAGAGAGAGAGAGAGAGATGGTGATATATATATATATATATATATATATATATATATATATATATATATATATATATATATATATAGAGAGAGAGAGAGAGAGAGAGAGAGAGAGAGGCTGATGAGAGAGAGAGAGAGAGGGTGATGTGTGTGTGTGTGAGAGAGAGAGAGATGGTGATATATATATATATATATATATATATATATATATATATATATATATAGAGAGAGAGAGAGAGAGAGCTAAGCTAAGTCTGTCGTAGAGATGGTGTCAAAACCAAGTGATTTTTGATAAAATGAGTTAAAACCCTTTGGGAATCCTTTTGCCAGCTTCAGTTTGACCTTAGAAATCCATGATGGATTGTGGGAGGTAACCCTGCTGAAGCCTTGCTGAATCCTCAAATTTGGCTAAGTCTGGAATTTTTCAAATCTAGAATCTGCATGTGAACTCCTATGAAGCTGGAACCTAACCCAAACATCCTGAAAGCATTATATTTTATAATTTATACAAATATAACTTAAAGTATAAGAAATTAAAATTATCAAACTTATACTTAAATGTTATATTTGTATAAATTACCCCCCTCTCTTTGTATAAATTTCTCCCCCTCTCTCTCTCTCTCACTATATAAATGTGTATCTTACATAGGGCTCACGCCCTATGTAAATTTATGGTTTTTTACATAGGGCGTGCATGCTTTAGGGCATGCGCGCTTTGTAAAGTATTTGAATTTACCAATCCTAAGGCTTGGATTTGCCTTGGAGATCCAACCCAAAGGTTTGGACAATTGAAATAGGCCTAAGATGTGTTTTTCAGTAGACATACAAAAAAATGACATCTTTTTTTGTGTGCTCCTCGTCAGGTTTACTCGTGGCTCAAGAACATAAAAATCAGACGACGTGATATTGCAGATCTCTCTGTTAGCTATCTAAGCATATAATTTATTTTAAATTCTGATTATGTTAAGTTTTTCAACTCTAATTTCTTTTGTGTGTATGTCTATTTTTTGTAAAAAACCAACATGCAGTATTTTGGGCATAGATTTTGGCTCGTTCATCGAATTTTACAATAAGTTACATTTTTAGAAACTAGACTCCATTCTACACACTTTAAAAAAAAGAAAATTTAATTTTCGATTAGTTTTAAATGATTTCTAGGGGGAGCACACATAAATTTCATGTTTTCAGGATGTGTGCACTTCGTAAATTCATCAAAAATTATACATTCATCAAAAAATTACCAAAAAAATTGGGATAAACTATGTGGTGTTAGCTAACTTCTCACTGGAGCGATTAAAAAAATTCAAAAAAAAAGTTAACATTTTAGGGGGAGCACACCAGACGCTATGTTATGTTTTTGGACCAAAAACAAGACCACTTTTTGTGATCCCCCTTTTTGAGGGCCTTAATCTACACCATTTTCAAAATAAGTTAGTAGTTTAGGAACTAGATTCAGAGTATTAAAACTCTTGTTTTTGTCGCATCTTAAAATTTTGAGTCTAACTATCTTCAATTTCTTGTTGAAGTTCAGAGTTTGCTGATTTCAGGAAAAAAGTGGCAACTTATACCCCCTTTTTGGTCCCCCATCTTTGTGCACTTACCCAGTTGGTTGTGTGGTTTTGTCACCATATGGTAATGGAGAGTCAATGAATGTGGGGTTAGCATTTAGCACTTTCTTACTATCAATCTGTTGTCTAGACCCAGTCTTTGGTGTGTGAAGTGTAGTTTTCAATGGGTTAGGTGCACCCGCCTTGGTTTTGCAGAGCCAGAAGTGAAGAGGGCAGTCTTGTCCCTATAGTTGGTCCAGTTACCCTAAGATCCCTATACATTTTGGAACTAACCACTCCTAAAATCTATTTGAGGGTATATTGGCAGCCTAAGAGCATAAGCGTCCATTTTGAACACCAACACAACATAGACTTGCAAAGGAAACGAAGTGCAAGAGGAAGCATACTCCAAGCGTAGTCCACAAGTGCGAGGAAGGGAAGATCCCCAAGGTGGTGCCGAAACTTGTTCTTGGAAAGACCAAATCCAAGGTGGATACAGTTGGTGGGATCATGCTGGATGAGTCTCGTGAAGAGATGCTGGCAAAATGGGGGGTTTCGAGGTAGGGACCCAGTAGATGCTTGTATGGCTTGCGTGCCCATTTTGTCTAGAAGGACTATGTTTTCAGTTTGGGGGTCTATCGGGTGGTTGATGTGTTTTGAGATCTCGAGAGGATCGATGTGTCAATTGGTCTTTAGCGAAGCATCCAGGCTTATGGCCTTTTTGAATGTAATCTCTTACTTTTATGCAATAAAATTATCACTTATAAAAAAAAAGGAAAAATACCTATTCTTTACCAAATTTTAAGATTAATTAAAAGATTTTAATTTTTAATATTTAATTTAATTTAATTATATTGTTCATTGCATCCTTGATTTATATTGGTTAAAGAGATAACAAAAAAACCTAGGAATAAAACCATTATCAATTAAATTAAGTACTAGACTATTACATAAAAGAATAGCAAGTCAAATCTAAATCAAGTGGAGAAAATTCTAGGTTACAGTCTTTACTTTTACAATTATAAACATTATTAATTTGAATCCAAATATTAGCAACTATATTCATATCTTAAATGTGTCTATTTAAAGGCACATAGATATATCAATATCTACTTATCTATATTGAATTTGTATTAGTATCTCTAAATGTCTTTTAGATAAATATATTTAAGATTTTTATGTCAATTAATGTTATATTAAAAACCTCAAAGGAATGGGCAAGAGATTAGGAGTAGGCTAGTTGTAAACTACAATTGGTTTACAGTGTCCAATGCTTTGGATGAGATTCAGGTGGGAGTTGTTTCTGGATTCCTAGGAATACTTTTTTATTCGAATAAAAGGGGTAAGAAAGGGAAGATGAAGAATACTCGGTCCATTTTCAAGCATTGTGTTAAGAACAATGATGTTGTCCCTATTAATGTGTTTCACATATCTAATCCAAATGTATTAATTGAGGCGAAGATGCATCGTATATATGATTTTTGTGCAGGAATTTGCTTCTTCCTGCACAATTTCAATAGATGTAATGCTTTTTTTTGGTTAATGAAAAGAAGTTATCCTCACAATGGTAGCACTTATTCATCAAAAAAATATATGTATATTAAAAACTCCAAATCCCCTCAGGACAAGATGGTTGCCTCCTTGCGAGAATCTTTGGTGTTGGATGATTCTTCAAAGGATACTTCTCTGCTATCTTTTGTATTTGTAGCTATGAATTATTCATAGAAGGAAGCTCGCTCCAAAAAAGTCAACATATTTGAACCATCAATTTCTCAACTTATAAATATTGGTAAAGAGGATGCAATAGCCAACAAAGATGGAACAACCAAACAAATTCATGTACTAGTGGAGGAAAAGAGTCCCCTTGGAGTCCTAGATCAAAATAGTATGGTCTCTTTTCACTTTGAGCATTGTTGGACAAAGTTCAAAAGAAAGAAATCATATTCTCAAAAGTGTCAAATGCTTCTTAGGTCTGCCTCAAAAAGAGGTTTGCAAGGGCTAGTGGAAGTCTCCCTATGAAGGGGCTCCTAGAAAATACAATAATTTAATCTTTGTTGTATAGGTAGTAGGATATGTTGACTTTGTGTTGTCTTTTGTTGTGCCCCTTGGTTAAAGGCATGCATTAATGTAGCTTGTGTGATTGATGTAACCTTTTATTTTTAAAATTTATACATTTTCCGCAAACTTAGTTGCAAATTACCTAGTAAGAAAAAAAAGATTAAAAATAAATAATAGACAATTTATACATTGTGTGTGCAAAATTTACACATAGACAAGTAAACATATAAATAAATACATAAAGAAAATGTCATATTTTGTTAATTGAGGAATAGACTTAAACATTAAAAAAATCAATTTATTAAAAATATTTCATTTGAGATTTCTTTAGATAGATTATGTTAGAATTATTTTTTATGAAAAAAATAAATTCTATCACAATCTACCTAAAAGAAATATCAAATAATCTTTATAGATTGTGAAAATTTGCTATCACTAACGATATTTTATTTTATCTATATTTTATTTTATTGTAAATTTTTTATATTAATTTATATGACTTGTGATCTTTGAACTAGAATATCATACTATACCACATACAACTATTTTATTTATCATATATTAAAATAAATATTTTTATCTTATTTTACTATAAAACTTTTATCACACATTTTTAGTAAACAAATATTGACATTTAAATATATATTTTTTTAAAGACCCACCGTTTCAAAAATTCAACCGTATATGACCCAAATTCAAAGATTTTGTACAAAAATCTTCTATTGAATAAATGCGATCATTTTCCCCGTTGCCAACCAAGACAAAGTAATAAAAGCTACATTAACTAAATCAACTAAAAATAATAATAAATTGACCTCCAGAATTGACTGGCATATACTCATTGAATATATCACCCGTTTTTGCACTGATCTCACATCCCCAACGAACAAAGTAGGTCTGTAACGACCCCGGGGCCCTTATTTAAGACCTGATTGCCAAGTAACCAAACCAGCAAGCTCCACCTGATTCGAAGCTTCCATTAATGACCCACACGTTAAAACCTTCTGGTAAAAACGCAGAAAATGATGGCCTCACGACAAAGAAAGGAATATCATTCTGAAAAGGACTCTGTTTTTCCTCGTTGATTTGAATTTTTTATCTGCTGAAAGTTTCAAAGGCCCATGAGAAAAATCGCAGGTGTGATCTCAATGGTTACAATGTCCACAAAAAGAATCAATTGCTCAAGACAAAGTAGTAGGTACGGAAATATTATATTAAGAATCTCCTTCCCCTGCCTAGTTCAGAAACTCCGTTAGATTCCTGTGTTCTTGGTAACAGTCAAGAATTTTATTTTATTCAAAGAGTACAATCCCAGTTATCTTCCGTAACTAGAATTCAAATGTCGTGCAAGATCTACATGCCCAAGACCAATTGATTCCTCTTTATAATATAGTCCAAGAGATTTCTGGGTACTCCAGAATCCAGCCAAAACCCCAAAAGTCGCACCTTTAGGCTACAATTTTTCGAAATGTCGGAGATAAATGGCCACAAGTAGTTCTTTTTTTATTAAAGATTGCAACCCGAGTTTCTGAGTACAAGCCCGGTAATGTTCTGTGAGTAAACTTGAAATCTCTTGCCATTCTAAATGCCCAAGCTCAATTGCTTCCCCTTTTTAATATAGTCCATCAGATTTTTGTTACTCCAGAGGCCAGAAATAACCCTAAAAGTCCCACCTTTGGACTTAATTTTTTCAAAAAAATGGCGGAGACATATGGGCACAAGATTGAAGTAAAGCAAGCGGAACCCAAATCAATTCAGACCAGCCTGAGCCACAAGGAAGAACAACGGCTTGCGCAGGAGCCTCTGCGAGTAGAAGCAGCCACCGTTTTGCAATTTGACGCCCTAAAACGAAGACGCCGTCGGCGGCTTTGCGGCTGCTGCATCTCCTGCGGCGTGTTCGTCGTTGTCCTCGCCATAGTCATACTTGTTGTTGCCTTGACGCTGTTCAAGACTAAAGATCCCAAAATAACCCTAAATTCTGTGGCAATTGGGGACTTGAAAACCAAATTAGACATTGCCGCTTTGACGGCCCACCTGAACCTGACTCTCAGTGCGGATATATCGATCAAGAACACCAACAAGGCGGCCAGTTTCAAGCACGGCAACAGCACCACCATGATGATTTACCAGGGCAAGACTGTGGGTCAGGCCGTCATACCAGCAGGCAAACTCAAGGCTGACCAGACGTCCAGGATGAATGTTTCTGTGACGGTCTTTGTTGACGCCTTTGTGTCAAGTGCTTCTCAATTGATCAGTGACGCTTTTGGAGGGAGCCTAAATATGACCACCAGGACTCAGATGTCTGGGAGGGTTACCATCTTGCACCTTATAAAGAGGCATGTGAATGTAAAATCTGTGTGTGATATTACTGTTGATGTGTCTTCAATGAGTGTTCAGGTGCAGACGTGTAAGAATAGCTATAAGCTATGACCAATCTTGGGCTCTTAGGAAGGGGGATTTTTTCAGTTTTCTTGATAAGTTTTTACTGCTTTTACTTGATTAGTTTTAGTTGTCACTGAAGTTTGGGAGATTGCAGGGGTGTCTCTTATGCCAGGCTTTCTGTTGGGATGTGTTTTGCATCCAACTGGTATTCTGTTTGTTAGGTTGCTATTTGCACCAACAAGCTGCATACAGTAGTTTACCCAACTCTAGCACTACAGTGTTTCTACTATTTTTTATATCATCATTACTTTGTATATATTTATTGTAACTTTAATCAAGGTATCCCTTGTATTTTTTAATATCATCATTACTTTGTATATATTTATTGTAACTTTAATCAAGGTATCCCTTGTATTATAGAGATTAGATTTTTACTATTCATGAAGTTTGTGTAATGGTATTTTTTAGATTTGATTGTGTTAGTTTATTCCATTAATATTTACTTTCTTGTTATCTGACTGTCATCATTTATTCTCTTGCTATCTAATGATCATCATCTACTTTTTTTTCTCTCTTTTGACAACTTTTTTTTTCATTAATGTTGATAATAAATCATAGAATATGATCTGAAGCATAAAATAAAATGTGTTTTACACTGAAATTCTGTTTGTTATGTTGCTATTTGCACCCAACAAGCTGCATACAATAGTTTACCCTACCCTGCACTACAATGTTTATACTAAATTTTTTATCATTATTATTGTAAATATTTATTGTAACTTTCTTTTCTTAATCAAGGGGTACCTTCTCTATTAGAGACATTAGATTTTCACTGTTCATGATTTGTGGATCTCCAATAGAGGTGGATGTTATGGTGCTAAGTGGGCTGTGGATCAGGCAGATCGTTCCATGCTATTCTGTGACGGTTGCATCAGAGAGATTTATGGTGTTTTTGAATTTGATTGTGTCAATTTTTTTTCATTTCTTGCCATCTGATTATCATCTACACTTCTGCTCTCTTTATATCAACTTTTTCCCATTAACTTTTCTAATGATAGATCAGAGAATAAGATATGAAACATTGATAAAAAAAACTTTGACAGAATCAAAATCAAAAAATGCCATTTCAGATTATTGGCCTTTTTTTAAAATTTAATGTAACTCTCTTTTCTTAATCAAGAGGAATCTTGTACATATTCACTGTTCATAACATTGTGTAATGGTATTTTTAGATTTGATTGTGTCAATTTTTATTCATTAGCATTTTGAATAATTATCTGCTCTCTTGTTATCTGATTATCTTCATTGTCTGTTCTTATGCTCTCTTTTTGTCAACTTTTTCTGTTAACAATTCTGATAATAAATCATAAAATATAATTTGATGAAAAATTTAACACTATCAAATCCAAAAATGCCATTGCAGAGGTATGTATCCCTTCAAAATACTTCACATCCTCAAATTGGATACAGTAATTTATCTGATTTTAATAATTCATTACATATCCTTCACGTAAAACGTATAAGAGCACAGCTTTCAGAAACATCAATTCTTCCCATCACTTCGTATGAAGTTCTTCCAGGAGCTAAAGCTTTTAAGAATTAAGAAATTGGTGAAAATTGTTCTTCAAAGTTACTTGAGTAATTGCACTGTGTAGGATAATCAACAACAAGACAGCCTGCCAATGACATGCAAAAATATTTTAGGTTGCACAGATTTGATCTAGTTGAATTAAGGTGTTTTTTTTGGGGTCATAATGTTCAATTGGGCGATCGCAATGAAGGTGGGCTCTTGACTTTCTCTGTGGGTACTGCTAAAAGAATTGTAGTAGATGAATGGATCAAGAGACAACAATTTATTTAGTGTTTTTCTAAATTTAAGAGATCACAACTAAACGAGCAATTGCACAGATTATTTAACATAGATATTCTTTACAGAAGCAAGAACACCCAAGAAAATCCTAAGAAAATAGCTATTAAGTTTATGTTGTTATTAATTTCAGAATTTGGACAAAGCAAAAACCAGCAGAGAAGAGAATAACAGGTTTTTTTTCCCTTTATATTGTTCAATCATATACATAATTTCATCTCTTAATTTATAGGAGAGTTATTATAATTATTCATATTCTAGTACTATAGCATGGTTCCTATAATTGTTTCTGGTACTAAATGGTTCCTAACAAATCATAATGAATGGTCATAAGTACTAACAAATAGGTATTATTTATATCTTAAAAGACACTAATAAATCTAATTATTTGGGAATGATGTAATATTCTGAAAAAAAAGAACATATGTTATGTCATATTTAGTGTAACTTTCTTTTCTTAATATATAGCAATTAAGAGGTTTCTCTTCTAGTAAAGACATTAGATTTCCATAGTTCTTGATTATGACATTTTTTGAGTTGATTGTGTAAGTTGTCATTAATATTTTGGATTATTTTATATTATTTTGTTAATTGTATTTTGATGAAGGATCACACAACATGATCTAAAATGTTGATAAAAACATGACACAATCAAATATAAAAATGTAATACAATAATTTACCTCTAAAAACTTAATTTTGAGAATCCTTCTTCACATAATAGGTTCAAAGTTCAATATATGAGAAAACATCTCTATCCAAAAGTATAAATAACACTTGAAACTTAGAATGGGAAAGAGAACATCAATCCTTTTATGTTGTGTCATTGCATTATGGATATTTATTTTGAAAATGGTTATGTTATATAATCTTATTAGGAATCTAAGATTGTTTATGATCATATAGGTTAATGACTCTCTTTAGTGCAGGTTTATGATCATAGAGCAATTATTATAATAAGATAAATACTATTGAATTTTCATGAATAAACTATTATGTTGAGTTAGCTATTTCACATCATGATAATTTGAGGTTGATTACCTAATGTGGTGCCCATTTGAGATAACACCTCTGTGCATTTTATTTATACATATTAGTTAGGTGTTTTGATTTCATTGCTATGTTAAAATTAGTATGTAGCACAGAGCTCTGTCATTTCATCCATAGTCTTGTAGCAACAAGTTTTCTTTAACAAGCATAACATAGTATTGCTGTTAAATAATGTTCTAATTGCTTATTCTAATGTTCTAATTATTATCATTATCATTATCTTATTTGTTGTGGATGATATTAAATTATTAAATTTTTGGGTTGTTTAGTAGTCCTTTATGCTTTTCTAAAAGTAGAAATATTTATTCTAGTATCTACGACCCTTAAAAACTAAGCAAATTGTTGAATGGGCTGAATAATTGAGAGGGGGAAGGGGAGGAGGGTGAATCAATTATTCCAAAACACTTTTTGAAACTTTTACTTATCCGGTATAAACATAAACCATTCAGATAAATAAACTTGTTATAAACATGAAACAACAAGAGTAATAAACATCATAACACCAGATAAAACGTGCAAAACCAAGATGGGAAAAACCATGGAGAAACTAATTCTCATGAAAGTAAACACCGGTTAAGGTGATTTGTACAAATGCTCACTGTCGGTTCGTTCACTGTTGTTTGGCTCACTGTCGATCGGGCTAACTACCCTTATACAAAATGTGTAGTACAAGAATGTTTTACTAACAAAATGTGAGCTGACAAGATTACATCTACCTATGCATGAAACATTTCAAGTTGATAGCATAGTAATCACTGTTAGCAGCAAATTTGGTACAGATCTTCTACTAGCATACACCAAATTTCTGCAACACAGTATGTAAAGCCTTCACTTGATACCACAACAACACTTCGCTCAACTTCCTTCTTCTTGCACACCGCTGCCAGATACTCACACTATATCACCTTTCGCTCTTACTTGCTCATACTCTAATACATCATATACAAAATGATTTCACTGTTTATATATACATCGGATAAGGTAATTACATACTTCGGCCAAGACACACAACTTGTCGGCATCAGTACAAAAAATATCTTTATTTAACACACTACCACCGAACCTAAATATAGGTAAAAATTAAGAAATCTTTACAACACACTACTACATGACCTAAAGATAGGTCACCCTTAAGTTATGCATGTTACATTGCATAATTATTGAAGATTGGTAAAATACCGCAATCAAGTCCATGACTTGATCAACAAAAATTCTAAACCAACCGATAGATGAAAACTGATAGAATTTGTCCAAAAACAAAATATAACTGTTATACCAAAAATATCTGATGAACTGCAAGAATGTCTAGGTAGAAAGGATACCTGGAAGAACTTATTAATTCAACAATCAACAAATACTATCCAAAACTGCATTCATCTGCAATCACCGAAGCACACAAATGTACCAAGAGATGAATTCCAAAAATAGGAACAAGTACACCTAACAACACAACCCAAAACTACACATATTGAATGTGTTCTACTTATAATGGAAATTGTAGACACTCAAAAATGGGCAAGTGCTTTAAATCAATAAAATGGCTCAAAATCATCAAAATGCACTAATTCTTATCAAAATGGACATTATTAAATCAAAGTTGACAAAATCAATAAAATCAAAGGAAAAATTAAATAATGATGTTAAATAATTAAATCAAAGCTTAAAGGGGTGAAAAGCACTATATAATTGATTTTAATCAATTAATTGTATAGTTTTTAAATCAAAAATCAAAATGAACCTATTCCTTACATGGCTAAATTTAATTAATTAATTAAATTTAATAATTCTTAATATCTTTCAACAAAGTTGAGCAACCAATGAGAGTTGAGGACAAAAAGACATAAATCACTCAAAAAGGATGAATCTCAATCACTCATTCTAAAGTTTCAATCTCATCCACTCAATCTTGTCCTTTTGTCCAAAGCTTTGAGACAAACATTTAAATTGTCCCCCCATTTATGAATATTGCAAAGTATTTCACTCAACCAAAGGTAAATCATGATTACTTCACTCTACCCCCTACCCTGGGGAATTTACTATAAATATGAAGCATTTTGAGAGCAATTCCCATCTTAGAAATTTATTTGCAAAGCGTTGTTATTATAGGCAATTGAAGAGCATTCTAAGAGCATTTAGAGCAATTTGAATTATCTTTGTATCAATTTGAGAGTTAGTGAGCTAGAATAAGCATTTGTAGTATCATATTTCTCATTTTAGAAGTGTCACTAGTGGAGATTAAGTTGAGAGCTCTACTTACCACATCTAATTAGAGAGCCATGAGATGTCATGGATTCATATGCAATTCTTAGTTTAAATTTCCATTGTATTTACTAAGATTGTTAGATATTAATCCTAATTTCATGAAGGTGCAAAGCATTCACACGCAAATGGCAACTTGGCAATCAAGCGCCTTTTGTTTCCTTAAGTCATTTCCTAGTTGCATGTGTCCATATTGCATTTCCATCATCCCACTTGTAAACCTTCATTGCATCCGTCATTTGTACATAGTCATAATAAAGCTTTTTCAATCGCGTCATTGCATTGCCTATGGCCCTAGGTTCGTCACACGGTCTCATTTATCACTTGGGGGTAGAAGAGGATTGAAAACTTGGTACCAAATGGATTCAATAGTGTTATATTTGGTCACATCAGAGAGAGACTTATCAGAGCTTCAGAAGAGAGAGATTTTCGTGAACTTTTGATAGATATCATTATTCATACCCAAGTATTTTGATCCTACAACTTGATCCTTGAGCCTTCATTGACTTTATTATTCGGGATTAAAAATTGACAACACTTAAAAGATCAGAACATTTGGAAATTCTTTTTGAAAATCTTGATACATTGCAAAACACTTGAAGCTTTCTTTTGATGATCTTTATTGAATTAACTTTTATCACATCTTTTTAGCTAACGATGATGTTTCGACTAGATTGGCAATGATGGAGACATGATATTTTTCTTGTCTTTGAAGTGACTATCTTGAGGGAGATCCAACAACTTATGTGAATTCATCTAATGACTGGTCATCAAAGAACCATCGAGGAATTTCATATAGGGTGGAGGGTTAACCTTTGTTTGTTTGCAACATCGAATCCGTTGAAACCGGTATTCATACTCCCATAGTTTGGTCATATAACTAGTGAGGGTTGTACTAGTTTCCTAAAAAGAGGTTACCAAAGAGAGAAATAAAGTGGTATTCATATCATCATGATGTGGTCAATGATGGTTGTACTTGTTTTCCAGTCCCATAATGCTCAATGATGAAAATATTTCTCTAAGGCATTTCTTTGCTAAAAAGCTAGTGACACTAAGTTGCATTGCATTGCATTTTCATGTTAGATTAAGTGCATTGATTTGTAGTTATTTTTCCAAGGGAAAAGGGGTTTCAGTTAATTATCTTGATCAATCAAAAAGGGGGAATCAAAGAAAAGTCCATATCATCATATCAATGTTCATAACATCAAAGATCCAACAATCTATATATCAAGATACAATACAATATCATTGACAAAATGATACATCTAAGTCTTGATTAATAAGCATCAACATGATACAAAATCAACAACAAGGAAGATCCATAAATCTAATATCCAAGAAGCTAGGGACCGTATATACACCTTGCGGAAATGTGCTTGTTTTGCAAATCAAGAGAATCATATCAGTTTTCTATATCAAGTGAATCATTTTAAGTCAATCAGTCCTATCAGAATCAAAGTATCAAGAAATCACACCTAGTACCATTTGTTCGTGTCTCTATGTCTTGAGAATGAATTATCAGTGACCTACCTATCAGTTATCCCATATCAATTTTACTATCCTATCAGATTGACAAATCACATTCATTGGTACTATTATCCTGATATCCTAATCACTTGTTTGCTTAACTACAACAGACCTAGCTATCTTGGATGTTCAATCATTCATCTAGAGACATCAACAACATTTTATTAATCATCATTTTTCTATATCAATCTATCAGTTTAATTGGGGAAAATTGTAAATCATGACATATCATCAATGTTTTTCAGAAATGAAAACATATTGGATCCAAATAAATCAACATCATTAAATTTTTCAAATCAAACAATCAATATGTTTTCTTTCTGAGGGGGCATCAAAGTATCAAATTGGAATCAAACATCAGTGAATCTGGGGCATCAAAATTTTTGGAATTATTATCAGTCAGGCACATATCATTTTATCATATCAAATCAGAGGCATATCATATCAGGCAGCATAAATTTTTTTTATATCAGTTGCATATCAGTGTATCAGTAAATCAGGACCTAAAAGCGATTAGGACTAAAAGAATCTTTGAATCAATGTTCTTCGTACATCAATTCAAAGAGGGTCATTTGTAGACACTCAAAAATGGGCAAGTGCTTTAAATCAATAAAATGGCTCAAAATCATCAAAATGCACTAATTCTCATCAAAATGGACATTATTAAATCAAAGTTGACAAAATCAATAAAATCAAAGGAAAAATTAAATAATGATGTTAAATAATTAAATCAAAGCTTAAAGGGGTGAAAATCATTATATAATTGATTTTAATCAATTAATTGTATAGTTTTTAAATCAAAAATCAAAATGAACCTATTCCTTACATGGCTAAATTTAATTAATTAATTGAATTTAATAATTCCTAATATCTTTCAACAAAGTTGAGCAACCAATGAGAGTTGAGGACAAAAAGACATAAATCACTCAAAAAAGATAAATCTCAATCACTCATTCTAAAGTTTCAATCTCATCCACTCAATCTTGTCCTTTTGTCCAAAGCTTTGAGACAAACATTTAAATTGTCCCCCCATTTATGAACATTGCAAAGTATTTGACTCAACCAAAGATAAATCATGATTACTTCACTCTACCCCCTACCCTTGGGAATTTACTATAAATATGAAGCATTTTGAGAGCAATTCCCATCTTATTTGTAAAGCATTGTTATTATAGGCAATTAAAGAGCATTCTAAGAGCATTTAGAGCAATTTAAATTATCTTTGTATCAATTTGAGAGTTAGTGAGCTAGAATAAGCATTTGTAGTATCATATCTCTCATTTTAGAAGTGTCGCTAGTGGAGATTAAGATGAGAGCTCTACTTACCACATCTAATTAGAGAGTCATGAGATGTCATGGATTCACATGCAATTCTTAGTTTAAATTTCCATTGTATTTGCTAAGATTGTTAGATATTAATCCTAATTTCATGAAGGTGCAAAGCATTCACACATAGAAACATAGGTAACTAATCGACAACCAATAAACATCCAACTGATACAGTTATACAACCACTATACAGGTTTTGACATCGATGAAAACAATGTCAACATCTTCTCAAGATATTCAACACAAACATCCAAAAAATATTACTAATAACGTACATATGAACTAGATTAAGGGCTATAAACATTGCATGTAGAGAAGATGATGCAGGATAGGTAAAGAGGATCCAATTAAGGACATTCTAAACATGTAGCCAAACACCACAGTGTAGAATAACACAATAAGACAATGTTTTCAACTAAATTTTCATTACAATGCTTGGTTGTAAGGCCTTCCGGATTAGGGCCAAATACAATCAAAGTATTTCTGCAATTTTCTAGCTAGTCCAGCTTTGAAACAAATTAGCAACTAATGAAAACACTAAGGAAGATCTGAACTTGAGCTCGCAAGCCTCCAAGAAATCTCCTTATCTCCAAGCATGCAACCACTAGCTCTTCTATTACAAACTATCAGATAACAATCCAATCTTCAAGATCTCGCGGGATCCAAATGTTATCCTTCTATCTTCCCCAAATCTGCTATCTACACAACTACCCATACACTCCTTAAATATTGTAGGATTTGAACAATACGAATCCACAAAACCCGAAGATCACCTGCATACAAAAACCTATTACAAGGAAGTAGAGACAAGAAGAGGGCAAGGGTTTGACTCAAAAATATGAAGAAGAAAATATCCTCAAATAATGAATGAATTAAATGTACAATGGATCATCCTTATAAAGGAGATCGAGAGCCTTGAAAGGCAAACCCTAGTGCATGTAATAGTTAGTTAAATTATTACAAGACTAATGCATGCAAGTTTATATTTAAAACAACTAGTGCATGAGTTTAAAACAACTAGTGCATGTGTATTTAAATATAAACAACTAAAGAAAAAGAGTTGACATCTTAAGAAGGGAGTAAAGTTAATTAATATAATTAATACTTTACTCTAACATCCCCCCTTAATATGAGCAACAACGCAGCTACAAATAATGCAAGAAGAAGGCAAAGGAAACTACAGTGCTGAAAGCATAAAAATGGGTCCCAACAACATGGCTTGATGAGGTACCCAGCACAACCAAATCTTTGTAAAATGGAGAAATAGATAAAACCCAATGGGAAAAAATTCTACTCCAAAAAGAGATAGAAAAAGAAGGAAGGAAGGCCTCATCACTGAGATCCCCCAAGGACAACTTCCTTCACCCCAAGCATAGAACATAGCTGAAGATATCGCAAGGATGTAAAAGGTTTGGTGAAGATGTCAGCAACCTGCTCAACAATGGGAATATACTCCAAACTCAGAGAGCCATCCTAAATCAAATGTCGAATGAAATGCATATGAAGCTCAATGTGCTTGGTCCTCTGATGCTCAACTGGGTTGTGGGAAATATGTATGGCACTTTGATTGTTACACCAAAGAATAGTGGGACTATCAGGAGGAAAACCAAACTCTGTCATCAATTGGCAAAGCCATAAAACCTCCTGACTAGCTTGTACAATTGCTCGGTACTCTGCCTCTGTCGATGATAGTGCATGAGCTATCCAATTCTTACAAGACCATGTGATAGGATAGGAACCAAGATAAAAGATAAAGCTAGAAGTAGACTGTCGATCAGTAGTATCACCAGCCTAATTTGAGTCTGTGAAACCAACAATGTGAGGATCCCCTTATGTATAGTGAATGCCATAAGAAGTAGTACCCCGAATGTACCTCAAGATACATTTGGCTGCTTTCCAATTACTCTTATGAGGATCATGTGAGAATCAAGAGACAAGGCCAACTGTAAAGGAAATATCAGGATGTGTGTGTGTCAGATACAAAAAACTACCCACTAGTGCTATGTATAATGTGGGATCCACAGTAGGAGTAGAGAAAGTGGTAGATAAAACAACACCTGCCTGAAAAGGTGTGGGAGAAGGCTTGCAATCAAGCATGTGGAGCCGCTGAAGCATATTAAGAGCATACTTCTCCTGAAGTATTGAAATCCCATCTGAAGACTGAATAACCTATAGGCCCAAAAAATAGTGCAGAAGTCCAAGATCAGTTATCTCAAACTACTCTCTCAATGCACATTGAACGCTCTAAATCATAGAGGATGAATTTAGTCTTTAGGTGTCATAATGATGAGATCATCAACATATAGCACAAGTATTAATAGATCATCCCCATGACGCTAAATGTACACGGTAGGATCAGAATGACAACGTGTGAAGTGTGAGGCAAGCAAAAAAGAATCCATCTTCTCATACCAAACCCAAGGGGCTTGTTTGAGCCCATATAGAGACTTCCGAAGTCTACACACCATAGAAGAGTCCTGCATAAAACCTTGAGGCTGCTCCATGTAGATTTCCTCATGTAGGTCTCCATGCAAAAAGGCACTCTTTACATCCATCTGATATATTGTCCATCCCTGAGAAGCTGCAAGTGAAAGTACAAGGCGAATAGAATTCATCTTGGCGATAGGAGCAAAGGTCTCAGAGTAATCAACACCCTCCACCTATGAAAAGCCATTCGCCACAAGACATGTGTTATACCTATTAATAGAACCATCAACATAATACTTGGTATGGTACACCCACTTACACCGAACCAACTTCCTTCCTTTCGGAAGAGGACAAAGATCCCAAGTGTGATTCTTCATCAAAGAAGAATACTCCTCATCTATAGCCCTATCCCATTTAGGATGACCTGTCACCTCTAAAAATCATTGTGGATCATCTGAAATAGCATGACTCAGTAAACCAGTACTAGATTTGTGAGCACAAGTGCGACGAGTGTCTGAAGGATCACCTACCAAAGATCCAGTTGCATCAACAGTATCACGAGCCCATTTGGGCACATGTGGAACATCTGGTGCAGGTGGGGAAGGTGGAGCATCATCTGATTCTTCCTCAGAGGAGAAAGAATCCTGTAGAGGAGTAGATGAAGAACTAGGTAGAGAAGAAGAAGCTAATGATGGAGGATCCATCTGAGGATAGCGCTCATCAAACTGAACATCTCGCTTAAAAAATTTCTCTGGAATCAGGATCAAACAACCTGTACGTCTTCACATCCTCATAGTAGCCAACAAATATGAGTGGTCGAATTTTCCTCTCCATGGCTTTCCTCTGAGCATCTGGAATAAATGCCCAAGCCTCACTACCAAAAACTTAGAATGTAGAAACATCAGGCTTGACATGAGTCCAAGCCTCCTCAGGAGTCAAATGTCGCAATGCTTTATGAGGCATCCAATTCTGAATATAGTTGGCGCAATTGATAGCCTCATCCCAAAAGAAAGCACTCATAGCTCGTGACTGTAGCATACAATTAGCCATCTCCTATAATGTTCTGTTCTTTCTCTCTACAATGCCATTGTGTTGATGGGTATGAAGAACTGTGAACTGATGTTGTAAACCATGCTCAATGCAAAAATATTTGAAAGACTGATTCACATATTCCCTCCCATTGTCAGTGCATATACGCTTGACAGAAAGACCAGATTATTTCTCTACAAATGTCTTAAAGATTTGAAATGAATCAAAGACATCAGACTTCTACTTCAAGAAGTACACCCATGTGCATCTAGAGAAATCATCAATGAAGGTGAGTACATATCTAGCACCCAAAAAAGAAGGAGTGGGAAATGACATAAGATCACTATGTATCAACTCCAAAGGTGCGAGAGCATGTGAGAATCTACTGGATGCAAAGGGATCTATGTGATGTTTTCCAAGCACACAACCTTGACAAACACCATTAGTACAAGAGATCTGAGGTAGCCCAAGTACTAACTCCTGTGTACTCATTTGATGTAAATATTTGTAATTAACATGGCCAAAACACTCATGCCAAAGTTTGCTCACTGTGTCTGCATGAGCAAAAAGAGAAACACCAGTAGAATCAGAGCTCTCGAAGCCATCGAACCAGTATAAGTGAGTCTCTGAATCAACATTCCCAGTAGCAATAACCAAGTCAGGATCATGGAGGTCCTAAATAACCACATCATGTGGTGAGAACTCAACTATTTTACCACAGCCAGAATGAAAAATATGATAAACAGATAGGAGGTTCGTAGAAATGGCCAGAACCAAAAGAACATCCTGGAGAGAACTACCATCTAATGAAACTATGCCAGAACCTATAACTGAAAGTAGTGCTGAGTCACCAACTGCAATCTGTGTAGTAACACTTTGAGAAAGGGAGGTAACCAATCCGGGTGAGTGTGATATATGGTGCAAAGCACCTGAATCAATGATCCATGGAGTAGTGGAAGACAAAGCTCGAGCAGAAAGAGCATGACCTTTCCCTGTGGGAGGAGGTGGAGGCTTCAGAGGAGCAAGACTACGCTTCTGCATGGCTTCTTCTAGTGCCTCAAGTTGTTTCCAACACCTGGAAACTGGATGCCCTTCCTTGCCACAAAAACTGCAAGGATCACCTGTATACTTTGTAGTCTTGGAGGAAGACTCACTAGACTTAGAATTTTTTCCTTTCGGAGTAGATTTCTTTGGATCTGATTTTGGAGGTGGCTTGGAGGGATTCTCACTGCTAGTTGAATCTGTTTTGGGCTTGGGCTTCTGCTTTTGCTTTCCCTTGGATGGTTGGGCAACCAATGCTTGGTTCTTTGATCCTGTTAGAGAGTCCAACTGAGTAAGCTTGGCCTACTCTCTAGTCAAACGATCACAGAACACCTCAAAAGTGGGCATGGTGAATCTAGGTCCCAAAGCGTCCATGGTAGAATGAAAGGTAGAAGAGAATATCTGAAAGTTTCCCCGAAGCTTAGACAGAATCAGATAAATGCACTCTTTATCAGTCTTTTGCTTTCCACATCCATGTAACAAAGATCTATGTTGTTTGAACTTCATCAAAAAGTCCTCAATAGAGAGAAAAGAATCAGGTACAAGAGAGGTAATCTCTACCTCAATCTAAAGTGCTCTGAACTCATTGATGGTACCGAATAATATCTCAAATTTAGCCCACATCTCTAGAGGGGTATTACACCCATCAAGATGAAACTGCAAGTTGTCTGATACCTGTAAAGCAATCAACCCCATAGCCTCATCCATCTTGTTTCGATGTTGCATGATCTCAAAGGGCCTCTATAATACTGGCTACACTGCATCTAAACAAGACCAGAGCCCTTTTGAACGGAGAAGTCGTATCATCAGGGTTTTTCATGTGTGATAATTATGTGGGGTCAGAAGTTCTAAACAAGAAGAGGTCTCGGCCATATTTTTTAGAAGGGGTTTGGTTTTGATAAATATCTAGTTTAACTGATAGAAACAAGAAAAAAACACCCCCCCACAATCCAAATATCAAACCCCTAAGCCTAGAACGATATGCTTTATCAAGAGAAGAGCAAAAAAGATTCAAATCTAAATCTTGTGTACCTTGAAAAAATTTTGATGAAAAGAGACAGAATTATGAATGGAGCTCGAGAAGAGCTTTTCAGTGCTTCTTCTAGATCAAAAAATGGAGCAAATTTGAGCAAATTAGCCCCCCTGGAATGCAAAAATGATAATCTAGCTTTGATAGCAGAAACAACAAGCTAAATGAAAGGTAAAACCATATTAACTTGCATGAGAGTGTCGGGCTCGGAACTAGCTTTCTGACGATATCTCGTTTGTCGAAAAATGATGCCTGGAGCTCCCAGAATGCCAATTTCAATGAAAGATGCTCCAAAAGACAAAAAAAAAAACCAAAAGAGGTTTTGTCAACGCGCTAGCCCCTGGTCACATGGGGCTCCACCACTAGCAGTCACCTGTCGGGCGTTGGCGGTTAGCCGCAGCCGCTGGTGGTCACTGCTGGCGGCTAGCCTTCAGCGCTGGCACGAGGGTGCGGTGGTGGCATGGTCTTTTTTTACTTTTATTTTTATTTTTCCACCAAATAAATTGTATGGAAGGTTGCCTTAGGGTGCGTGCACAACTGTACGGCCCTGGGGTAAAAAAAATTGCCTCTCCCTGCAACGTTGTCCAAATTGGACGTGTTTTATATTGAAATAGGGGTTTTTGGGCGCTGCGAGCTCAACTGTGAGGTTCGTTTGAGCTCAAAGTGCACCAAAATTCAGGGACCCCCTAATTTCAATAAAAAAAATAACCAAAAAAGCCCTAATCTAAAACAGATGAATTTCTAATCTTTGAATCCTTCAAACGCGAACAAGCTGTAGTAGATTAGGCTCTGATACCATGTAGGATTTGAGCAATACAAATCCACAAAACCCGAAGATCACCTGCATACAAAAACTTGTTACAAGGAAGTAGAGACAAGAAGAGGGCAAGGGTTTGACTCAAAAATATGAAGAAGAAAATATCCTCAAATAATGAATGAATTAAATGTACAATGGATCATCTTTATAAAGGAGATTGAAAGCCTTGAAAGGCAAACCCTAGTGCATGTAATAATTAGTTAAATTATTACAAGACTAATGCATGCAAGTTTATATTTAAAACAACTAGTGCATGTGTGTTTAAATATAAACAACTAAAGTAAAAGAGTTGACATTTTAAGAAGGGAGTAAAGTTAATTAATATAATTAATACTTTACTCTAACAAATACATTTCCTCAACCACAAGTCGAATGGAATAAATAATTAACTCCTAATCCAAGTCAGATTCTATTACAAACAAATATTAAATTCAACAACAGTCGGCTCTCAAATAGTCTTACAAACAATTAATTCTCCATGTCGGCCTCAAGATCTACTTAGGAGAATACAACAAAAGCTACCAACAATAAATGCACCAAGTTGGCCAACCAAATCTCCAAGAACTCCAGTCGGTAAACCAAAAATAATCGAGAGCCTGAGAAACAACCGAGCACTAGTGAAACAACCGACCACACCAAGGATCACCGAGCAACACATGCATCATCGAGCAAGCACATCGACTGAGCACCATAGGCATCGCCGAGTACAAGTTCCACCGAGAGCAAGAGGTTTCACTGAGTTCTTCAGTGACAAGCTTCTTCAATAATTGAGATTGACGGTTAAAGCTGCAATCGAGTAACACATAACCAAAACAACACACCGCCATGCAGATTCACCGAGTACCCTAGAATGCCCCTGCATCAGAAGAAGAGGCCATCTTGAAAGGTTCCTTTTTAATATCATCAATCAATTCACTTGAACAAAATGGTCATAAATACACCCAGCTTATAACTCTCCACCAACATCACCCAACTCCCAAGCAAGCTCCAATTGATCACATCGGATTAACATGGGAGATGCGACAATTGACTACCATGACAATGAAACAATCACCTTCCATTGACTACCCAGCCCAACATGAGGAAAGACTAACAATGTGATACATGCAAGAGTAATGGAGTTTGTGCATCATTATATATACAAATAATAAGATAACAATATCACGAGCACATATGAGGAATCTATCATAATTATGAAGATAAAAGGAACAATCCTTGCTTGACTATCATTTCAAGATCTTAGTTCCACCCCAATCATATTTAATTCCTATAACATGAATTTATCTACTTTGATAACAAAAAATATCTTCAACGTCTCATTTAATCAATCTTACAAAATTTTCACCAATGCTTCTCACAGTTATGCAAGGCTTACACAGGCTCATGACAATCTTACCCACTAAAAGATCTACTCAATAAACAAAAGCATGTAAGTGAATACAAGTACATTGATTTATGAAATCCTCATGTCTATGATAAATCTAAGAGAAAATCCATTTCATCAAGTCATGAGTATTTAAGTACATTATTTTGTATCTTATCCATTACATTTAGCATTATAACTGCGATATTGACTAAAGAAATTATAGTTCATTGAAAACTAAGACAAAATGTATTAATATCTTGAAACACATAAGCCATTAATTTGAAGGCAATTATTGCAAATTAAATATCTTTTGTCACAAAGAACTTGGGTTATTTAAATGAAAGTCTAGATGAACACTTACTCTTCACCATATTCATTGCTTACTATTTCTAGCAATCTCTACACAAGCTCATTTAACATAAATTTCATTATTTCTACTCTAATTGTGGTTATTAGGACATCATAAAGAGTCAAATAAGCAACTTGGATAGATATTACAATCATAATAAGATTTATCATATTCAAAGATAATATAATAAAAACTATACATAAACAAAGGTAAACAAGGCAAGATAATTCTATCTTTATCATTTATATTTATAGGACACATAAGAAATTGACATTGTGCATTACTTCCATAACCTTTCTATCCTACAATCAACCAACATTTGAAATCATTATTAAACTCAAACAATCAATAATCAACCATTTAACTGTTATATTCTAAAATAAAGATTTTGAGGAAGGAAGTCTATTCGATCACACAATTGAGACCCCCTTTTTTTGTTTGTTAATGATTTATTTATTTATCTTCTTAAGGTCAATTCTAAAATTATACCCCAAGTTAAATAGCTTAAAACTTTATATAGAATGATACCTCAACTAGTCTATTGGGACATTACATATGTAATATTAATTTAAGTTTTAATAATAACCTTACCAACAATAATATTCTCCAACTTAGAAGAGGTTGGAGACATACAAAAGGCAAAAGACAAATAGGCACAAGGGTGGAAAGATATCCAAACAACCATTAGGAGCTATCAAATATCTTGGGACAACATTTGTGTAAAGCCAACACATTTAATTGATATAGAATCAATATTAATTATAATGACACGTCAATTATAATTCACTTATAAGAATTTAAGATCTTAGTAAATATATACTTCCTCAATCTTTATAGACCAAGTTAAATTGTAAAAGAATACACAAATAGATAACTAATAAAAATGTAAACTTATTAAAACATAACAATATATTATCTATTTATCTTATTCCATACTTTAATATGCAAACTAGAAATTAATAACAATTTATATTTAATTGAATTTTATTCCTTCAAAAGAAAAAAAAATGTTTGATTACAAAATATTATTTGTTATTTCATCTTAAAAATCATAATTAAATTATACTACTTCTATTAAACTAATTAATGACAAAACACTATTGTATTACTAATTTACCATATTAGAAATGAGAATAACAAATCAATTTTATGTATTCAAAACTTACTTTATTGGTCTTAAGAAATAGATGCAATTTTAAACAGAATGTGAAAACATGAATCCTAGACATAGTATAGTAGTTGCTAGCACCACTTCAAGGGAGATTTGACTGTTAAAGCCCATAAGCTTATGTAGTTTATTTACAAACTTAAATTCTAAGTAAGGAATCCTAATAAGTTAAAGGCTAGAAAGAATTGATAAGATTAGCATTTCTTACGTAACTCTTAAACTATGAATTTTTTTTTAAATGACAATTAATTGTTCTATTGGCATCTTTCAAAGAAAGGCAAGAAGTATAACTTAAGATTCCGTAACATCTCACAATGCATTTGCTAAAAGAATTAGAAAAAAAATTAAGTAAAAAAAATAACAATTGGCTGGTTTAAAGATAGAAGAATTTTATCAGATATTACAATTGGGAAAAAGTTTTGGAGAAAAAGTTTGGAGAAATTCTAGTGAAATGTGGATTTGTGGACAGCGTGGGTGAATTTTTTTTTGTATATAATACCTCAAAGATATAGCGAAGTGCATATAATATAAAAGACACATGAACGACATTATGCCTCAAGAAAGATGTAAAACATGGAATCGTATATAAGTCATATATAATGCAATGATTGAAAGATATGCAGTAGATGGATTTAAAGATTGATGTAGAAGATAGGTGCTTATGATAATTGGTACTAAATGTACCTAAAAGATAGTTGGCAATAAATTTACAATTTGGAGGATTGAAATTTGACTACTAGGAGATCTCTCCTTAAACAAACTATTTAAGAAAAATACAAAGAAAACATACAGCGAACTAACAAAACAAACTTCAACCGATCGATTTGGTGAAAGTTTACAAAATCCTGCTCACCTAGTATGTCATCATTGAAATCAACGGTGTTGCCTTCTTAAATCCTCAATTTCTAAGACTTTCTCTCATGCCTATGGCTTCTCCAATGAAATCGTCGACACTGAATCTATCCTTGTCCAATATTCTGATAAGTAGATCGGAAGCCCCTTCCGAGAGCTTGAAAACAAATTCCTCATTCCATTCCGGATTGGTACATTCATTAGATGCAACTTGTTCTGGTGCTCCTAGGTTTGGCACTTTACGAGGATATAAGGATCGATCTTACATAGAAATTTAGTATTGTGCAAGCCATGGACGTCGACTAGGAGCACCTCTAGAGTTCCCAACATAGGCATCTTTGTTTAGAAAGCCCTGTAATTTTCTCAAACCTAAAATTGTTGATGAAGGAGAAGCGGATCTCTTTGAGAAACATAAACAAAGGAAAAGATGTCATTCTATTCCCTGAGATGTTAAAATGTATGCTACTAGCTCAGTTTTTAAGATCAAAAGAGAGAGCAATCAGTGAAGGGATGAGCTCTTTACCCCCTTTTATTGAAGAAAGACCATCCCTATTAATGGTGTTTGATATGCCTTTCTCTTCTTTGCTCTCACCATATTTAATGAAAAACAAGGTTGTCCATACCGCCCATACCATTCTACACCACCTCACATCCCTACCGTCAATTTTTTTTCAAAAGGCATTAATATGAGCTACTACAAAGCCGGGCTAAGATCCACACAGACTGTATGACAGAATGTACGGTTGACTAAATTTTAAAAAAATAGAAAATACAATAGATTTTCATGAAATTTGCTGCATCTATTCTTCATTATCTACATATTTTGTGGTGGAATTGACTGATATATACTCATTGAATATATCACCAGTTTTTGCACTGATCTCACATCCCCAACGAACAAAGTAGGTCTGTAACGACCCCGGGGCCCTTATTTAAGACCTGATTGCCATGTAACCAAACCAGCAAGCTCCACCTGATACGAAGCTTCCATTAATGGCCCACTTGTTTAAACCTATTGCTAAAGTGGCAGAAAATGATGGCCTCGCGACAAAGAAAGGAATATCATTCTGAAAAGGACTCTGTTTTTGCTCGTTGATTTGAATTTTTGATCTGCTGAAAGTTTCAAAGGCCCATGAGAAAAATCGTAGGTGTGATCTCAATGGTTACAATGTCCACAACAAGAATCAATTGCTCAAGACAAAGTAGTAGGTACTGAAATAATGTATTAAGAATCTCCTTCCCCTGCTTACTTCAGAAACTCCGTTAGATTCCTGTATTCTTAGTAACAGTCAAGAGTTTTATTTTATTCAAAGAGTACAATCCCAGTGATCTTCAGTGACTAAAATTCAAATCTCGTGCAAGATCTAAATGCCCAAGCCCAATTGATTCCTCTTTACAATATAGTCCAAGAGATTTCTGGGTACTCCAGAATGCAACCAAAACCCCAAAAGTCGCACCTTTAGGCTACAATTTTTCGAAATGTCGGAGATAAATGGCCACAAGTAGTTCTCTTTTTATTAAAGATTGCAACCCGAGTGTACAAGCCCAGTAATCTTCTGTGAGTAAACTTGAAATCTCTTGCAAATTCTAAATGCCCAAGCCCAATTGCTTCCCCTTTTTAATATAGTTCAACAGATTTTTGTTACTCCAGAGGCCAGAAACAACCCTAAAAGTCCCACCTTTGGACTTGAATCTCTTCAGAAAAATGGCGGAGACAAATGGGCACAAGATTGAAGTAAAGCAAGCGGAACCCAAATCAATTGAGACCAGCCTGAGCCACAAGGAAGAACAACGGCTTGCGCAAGAGCCTCTGCGAGTAGAAGCAGGCACTGTTTTGCAATTTGACGCCACAAAACGAAAACGCCGTCGGCGGCTCTGCGGCTGCTGCATCTCCTGCGGCGTGTTCGTCGTTGTCCTCGCCATAGTCATACTTGTTGTTGCCTTGACGCTGTTCAAGACTAAAGATCCCAAAATAACCCTAAATTCTGTGGCAATTGGGGACTTGAAAACCAAACTAGACATTGCCGCTTTGACGGCCCACCTGAACCTGACGCTCAGTGCGGACATGTCGATCAAGAACACCAACAAGGCGGCCAGTTTCAAGCACGCCAACAGCACCACCATGATGATTTACCAGGGCAAGACTGTGGGTCAGGCCGTCATACCTGCAGGCAAACTCAAGGCTGACCAGACGTCCAGGATGAATGTTTCTGTGACGGTCTTTGTTGACGCCTTTGTGTCAAGTGCTTCTCAATTGATCAATGACGCTTTTGGAGGGAGCCTGAATATGACCACCAGGACTCAGATGTCTGGGAGGGTTACCATCTTGCACCTTATAAAGAGGCATGTGAATGTCAAATCTGTGTGTAATATTACTGTTGATGTGTCTTCAATGAGTGTAAAGGTGCAGAAGTGTAAGAATAGCTACAAGCTATGACCAATCCTGGGCTCTTTGGAAGGGGGATTTTTTCAGTTTTCTTGATAGGTTTTTATTGCTTTTACTTGATTAGTTTTTGTTGTCACTGAAGTTTGGAAGATTGCAGGGGTGTCTCTTATGCCAGGCTTTCTGTTGGGATGTGTTTTTGCATCCAACTGGAATTCTGTTTGTTAGGTTGCTATTCGCACCCACCAAGCAGCATACAGTAGTTTACCCAACTCTAGCACTACAGTGTTTCTACTATTTTTTATATCATCATTACTTTGTAAATATTTATTGTAACTTTAATCAAGGGTATCCTTTGTATTACAGAGATTAGATTTTTACTATTTATGAAGTTGTGTAATGGTATTTTTTAGATTTGATTGTCAGTTTTTTCATTAACATTACTTTTTTATCATATGACTGTCATCGTTTATTTTCTTGCTATCTGATGATCATCATCTATATTTTTTTTCTTTCTTTTGTCAACTTTTTTTTCATTAATGTTACTGACAATAAATCATAGAATATGATCTGAAACTTAAAATAAGATGTGTTTTACATCTAACTGGAATTCTATTTGTTATGTTGCTATTTGCACCCAACAAGCTGCATACAGTAGTTTACCCAACCCTACACTGTAATGTTTCTACTAAATTTTTTATCATCATTATTGTAAATATTTATTGTATCTTTCTTTCCTCAATCAAGGGGTACCTTCTCTATTAGAGACATTAGATTTTCACTGTTCATGATTTGTGATCTCCAACAGAGATGGATGTTATGGTGCTAAGTGGGCTGTGGATCAAGTGGATCGTTCCATGCTTGTTGAGTGGAATTCTGTGACGGTTGCATGTGCTGTGCAAAGAGATTTATGGTATTTTTGGATTTGATTGTGTCAATTTTTTTTCATTTCTTGCCATTTGATTATCATCTACACTTTTGCTCTCTTTATATCAACTTTTTCCCATTAACTTTTCTAATGATAGATCATAGAATAAGATATGAAACATTGATAAAAAAAACTTTGACACAATCAAAACCCAAAAATGCCATTTTAGATTATTACTCTTTTTTAATCTATCATTACTATGTAAAAATTTAATGTAACTCTCTTTTCTTAATCAAGGGGAATCTTGTACATTTAGAGACATTAGATATCATACCATTGTGTCAATTGTTATTCATTAGCATCTTTTGTTATCTGATTATCTTCATAATCTGCTCTTATACTCTCTTTTTGTCAACTTTTTCTGTTAACAGTTCTGATAATAAATCATAAAATATAATTTGATGAAAAATTTAACACTATCAAATCCAAAAATGCCATTGCAGAGGTATGTATCCCTTCAAAATACTTCTCATCCTCAAATTGGATACAGTAATTTATCTGATTTTAATAATTCATTACATATCCTTCACGTAAAACGTATAAGAGCACAGCTTCCAGAAACATCAATTCTTCCCATCACTTCGTATGAAGTTCTTCCAGGAGCTAAAGCTTTTAAGAATTAAGAAATTGGTGAAAATTGTTCTTCAAAGTTACTTGAGTAATTGCACTGTGTAGGATAATCAACGACAAGACAGCCTGCCAATGACATGCAAAAATATTTTAGGTTGCACAGATTTGATCTAGTTGAATTAGGTGGTTTTTTTGGGGTCATAATGTTCAATTGGGCGATCGCAATGAAGGTGGGCTCTTGACTTTCTCTGTGGGTACTGCTAAAAGAATTGTAGTAGATGAATGGATCAAGAGACAACAATTTATTTAGTGTTTTTCTAAATTTAAGAGATCACAACTAAATGAGCAATGCACAGATTATTTAACATAGATATTCTTTACCCAAGAAAATCCTAAGAAAATAGCTACAATCTATGACCACTGATGTGTTTTAGGAGTAGAGATTTTTTAGTTTGCTTAAAATAAGTTTATGTTGTTCTTAATTTCAGAATTTGGACAAAGCAAAAACCAGCAGAGAAGAGAATAATACGTTTTTTTTCCCTTTATATTGTTCAATATACGTTATCATTTTATAGTAATTTCATCTCTTAATTTATAGGAGAGTTCTTATAATTATTCCTATTCTAGTACCATAGCAGAGTTCCTATAATTATTTCTGGTACTAAATGACTCCTAACAAATCATAATGAATGGTTATAAGTACTAAAGACACTAAAAAGGGGACATCTGTTATGTCAAGTATTCTATTAGAATGTGTTTTGCAAATCCAGTAAGTGGTATACCATATTTATGTTTGTTAAGTTTTTACTTGTGTGGAAAAAGCTGCCTACAATGTTTTACCCAATTCTCATGCTATTTATTTTTACCAAATATTTTGTCATCACTACATGTAAATATTTAGTGTAACTTTATTTTCTTAATATATAGCAATTAAGAGGTTTCTCTTCTAGTAAAGACATTAGATTTTCATAATTCTTGATTATGACATTTTTGGAGTTGATTGTGTCAATTTTTGTCATTAATATTTTGGATTGTTTTCTATTATCTTGCTAATTGTATTTTGATGAAAGATCATAGAACATGATCTAAAATGTTGATAAAAATATGACACAATCAAATATAAAAATGTAATACAACAATTTACCTCTAAAAACTTAATTTTGAGATTCCTTCTTCACATAATAGGTTCAAAGTTCAATCCATGAGAAAACATCTCTATCCAAAAGTATAAATAACATTTGAAACTTAGAATGGGAAAGAGAACACTAATCCTTTAATGTTGTGTGATTGCATTATGGATATTTATTTTGAAATTGGTTATGCTATATAATCTTATTAGGAATCTAAGATTGTTAATAACCCTCTTCCTTAATGCATGGAATGAGTGATAAATATCGATAGGTTGGTTAGTTAGATTTAGTCTATAAATGTGACTAGAAAAGACCATGTGTGGTTAATGACTCTCTTTAGTGCAGGTTTATGATCATAGAGCAATTATTATAATATGTTAAATATGTATTGAGTTTTCATGAATAATCTATTATGTTGAGTTAGCTATTTCACATCATGATAATTTGAGAGTTGATTACCTAAGGTGGGGCTCATTTGAGACAACACTGCTATGCATTTTATTTATACATATTAGTTAGGTGTTTTGATTTCATTGTTATGTTAAAATTAGTATGTAGCATGGAGTTATGTCATTTCATCAACAGTCTTGTAGCAACAAGTTTTCTTTAACAAGCATAACATAGTATTATTGTTTGAATGTTCTAATTACTTTTTCTAATGTTTTAATTATTATCATTATCATTATCTTATTTGTTGTGGATGATGTTAAACTATTAAATTTTTGGGTTGTTTAGTAGTCCTTTATGCTTTTCTAAAAGTAGAAATATTTATTATAGTATCTACGACCCTTAAAAACTAAGCAAATTGTTGAACAAGATGAATAATTGAGAGGGGGAAGGGGGGGAGGGTGAATCAGTTATTCCAAAATATTTTTTGAAAATTTTACTTATCTGGTATAAACATAAACCATTTAGATAAATAAACTTGTTATAAACATGAAACAATAAGAGCAATAAACATCATAATTCTAGATAAAATGTAGAAACCCAAGATGAGAAAAACCACAGAGAAACTAATTCTCATGAAAGTAAGCACTGGTTAAGGTGATTTGTACAAAGGCTCACTACTGGTTCGCTCAATGTTGTTTGGCTCACTGTCAGTCGGGCTAACTATCCTTTTACAAAATGTGTATTACAAAAATGTTTTACTAAAAAAAAGTGAACTGACAAGATTACATATGCTTATGCATGAAACAGTTCCAATTGATAGCACAGTAATCATTGTTAGTAGCAAATCTAGTACATATATTCTACTAGCATACACCAAATTTTTGCAACATAGTATGTAAAGCCTTCACTTGATACCACAACAACACTCAACTTCCTTCTTCTTGCACACTGCTACCAGATACTCACACTATATCACCTTCAACTCTTACTTGCTCATACTCTCATATATCAAATACAAAATAATTTCACTATTTGAATGGGTGGTCCCACAATAGTGTGTCCCACTTTTTTAGACATGCTGATTTTTGCTGAAATAACACATTTTTAATCAAATATGATGATTTAAGCCTTGAAAGGTTCCATTTGAAGGAATTAATTAAAAATGGTTATCTCAAATACTCTTAGCTTTAAAAAACATTGATATAACATTATACTCCTCATTCATACCTACAATGGAGTCTCCTTTGCACCTAGATTAAAATGCTGACAAAAAATCACTTCGACTTTATGTTTTCGCAAATCAAATGAATCCATTTGAAAAATGTATCTATGTAGTATGATGCTATTCAGAACAAGCTTTCTAATGAATATACTTTTAATACATATTGAGCTCATTATCACTTTTAAATATACCTTTAACTAAACATAGGTTGTTTGGTCATTCAACAACCTGTCTCTTCAAGACTTCGAGAAAAAATAGTAAATTACAAAAAAAAAATTATGAAAAATATGTAGGAAAAGAGTATTTGTGTTACCTTTCTATAAAAAAAGAAAAAATAAATTTCAATATACATAGATCAAGTTAGAGCCATCCAAGTGACCTTATGTCTAAATTACAATTACTATCACTTTGGAACTTAATAAACTATGAAATATTAATCCAAAATGAATGAAACCAATTACATCCTTTAGATATTGAAGTTACAAATATAATCACAAAAGAATTACATCGTTATCATATTTTTAAAAAAAGTTATGTTGATCCAAGTGACAGTAACTCCTTAAAAACATGGTTTTTCACACAAACCACTTTTCGAAGGAGACGGAAAAATGAATTTTAATTTAAAAAAAAATATATTTAGAAACTAGAAAGAAAAATCTAAAAGACTCTAGTTTACATCATCTTCAAATTTCTAATAGTTTTGTGGCAACAGGTGTTCGAAAGTGAAGTTTTTTCTCAGAATGTTGATCTTTGTGTCAAAGTTGGCCAAAAAGTGGGACACACTATTGTGGGACCACTCGTATATACATTGGATAAGGTAATTACGTATGTCATCCAAGCCACACAACTTTTCGTCATCAATATACAAAAATTATCTTTATTTAACACACTACCACTTAACCTAAATATAGATAAAAATTAAGAAATCTTTACACCGCGCTACCATAGGACCTAAAGATATGTCACCCTTAAGTTATGCATGTTACATTGCACAATTGTTGAAGATTGGTAAATTCTGGAATTGATGAAATGCCACAGTCAAGTCCATGACTTGATCAACAAAACTTCTAAACCAACCGATAGATGAAAATTGATATAATTTGTCATGAAATGAAATATAACTATTATACCAAAAACATCTGATGATCTGAAAGAATGTCTAGGTAGCAAGGATACCCAGAAGAACTTAGTAACTCAACAATCAACAAATACTATCCAAAAATGCATTCATTTGTATTCACCGAAGCACACAGATGTACCAAGAGATGAATTCCAACAATAGGAACAAGTACATGTCTGACAACATAGCCCAAAACTACACATACTAAATATGTTCTAATTATAATGGAAAAATAGGTAACTAATCAACAACCAATAAACATCTAACTGATACTACCAACAACCAAATGATACAGCTATACAACCAATATACAAGTTTTGACATCAATGAAGACAATGTCAACATGTTCTCAAGATATTCAACACAAACATCCAAAAAAAATTACTAATAACGTACGTATGAACTAGATTAAGGGCTATAAACATTGAATGTAGAGAAGAAGAGACCATCTTGAAAGGTTCCTTTTTAGTATCATCAATCAATCCACTTCAACAAACTAGGCATAAATACACCCAACTTATAACTCTCCACCAACATCACCTAACTCGCAAGCAAGCTTCGATTGATCACATCAGATTAACATGGGAGATACAACAATTAACTACCATGACAATGAAACAATCACCTTCCATCGACTACCAAGCCCAATACAAGGAAAGACTAACAATGTGATATAGGCAAGAGTAATGGAGTTTGTGCATCATGATATATCCAAATACTAAGATAACAATATCATGAGCACATGTGAGGCATCTATCATAATTATGAAGATAACAGCAACAATCCTTGCTTGACTATCATTTCAAGATCTTAGGTCCACCTCAATCATATTTAATTCCTATAACATGAATTTATCCACTTTGATAACAAAATATCTTCAACGTCTCATTTAATCAATCTTACATAATTTTCACCAATGCTTCTC
This sequence comes from Chamaecyparis obtusa, assembly GCA_027943335.1. Taxonomy (NCBI): domain Eukaryota; kingdom Viridiplantae; phylum Streptophyta; class Pinopsida; order Cupressales; family Cupressaceae; genus Chamaecyparis; species Chamaecyparis obtusa. Next base: position 216,522 of record BSBK01007007.1, read on the forward strand.
ACAGTCATACAAGGCTTACACAGGCTCATGACAACCTTATCCAGTAAAAGATCTACTCGATAAACAAAAGCATGTAAGTGAACACAAGTACAATGATTTATGAAATCCTCATGTCTATGATAAATCTAAGAGAAAATCCATTTCATCAAGTCATGAGCATATTAAGTACATTATTTTGTATCTTATCCATTACATTTAGTATTATAACTGCAATATTGACTTAGGAAATTACAGAAATGAAAACTAAGACAAAATGTGTTACTATCTTGAAACACACAAGCCATTAATTTGAAGACAATTATTTCAAATCAAATCTCTCATGTCACAAAGCACTTGGGTTATTTAAATGAAAGTCTAGATCATGAACACTTACTCTTCACCATATTCATTGCTTATTATTTCTAGCAATATCTACATAAGCTCATTTAACATAAATTTCATTATTTCTACTCTACTTGTGGCTACTAGGACATCATAAAGAGTCAAATAAGCAACTTGGATAGATATTACAATCATAATAAGATTTATCATATTCAAAGATAATATAATAAAAAATATACATAAACAAAGCTAAACAAGGCAAGATAATTCTATCTTTATCATTTATATTTATAGGAGGCTTAAGAAATTGGCATTGTGCATTACTTCTATAACATTTATGTCCTCTAATCAACCAACATTTGAAATCATTCTTAAACTCAAACAATCAATAATCAACCATTTAACCGTAATATTCTAAAATAAAGATTTTGAGGAAGGAAGTCTTTTTGATCACACAATTGAGACCCTTTTCGTTTGTTTGTTAATGATTCATTTATTTATCTTCTTAAGGTCAATTCTAAAATTATAGCCCCAGTTAAATAGCTTAAAACTTTATATAGAATGATACCTCAACTAGTCTATTGGGACATTACATATGTAATAGTAATTTAAGTTTTAATAATAACCTTACCAAGAATGATATTCTCCAACTTAGAAGAGGTTGGAGACATACAAAAGGCAATAGACAAATAGGCACAAGGGTGAAAAGATTTCCAAACAACCAATTAGGAGCTATCAAATATCTTGGGACAACATTTGTGTCAAGCCAATACATCTAATTGATATAGAATCAATATTAATTATAATGACGCGTCAATTATAATTCACTTATAAGAATTTAAGATCTTAGTAAATATATACTTCCTTAATCTTTATAGACCAAGTTAAATTATAAAAGAATACACAAATAGATAACTAATAAAAATATAAGCTTATTAAATATAACACTACACTATCCATTTACCTTATTCCATACTTTAATATGCAAACTAGAAATTAATAATAACATATATTTGATTGAATTCTATCCCTTCAAAAGAAAAGAAAAAATGTTCGATTACAAAATATTATTTTTTATTTCATCTAATAAATCATAATTAGTATTTTTCTATTAAACTAATTAATGACAAAAGACTTGTATTAAACTAATTTACCATATTAGAAATGAGAATAACAAAACAATTTTCTTTATTCAAAACTTACTTTATTTTTCTTAAGAAATAGATGCAATTTTAAACATAATGTGAAAACATGAAACCTAGACATAGTATAGTAGTTGCTAGCACCACTTTAAGGGAGATTTGACTTTTAAAGCCCATAAGCTTATGTAGTTTATTTACAAACTTAAATTCTAAGTAAGGAATCCTAATAAGTTAAAGGCTAGAAAGAATTGATATGATTAGCATTTCTTACGTAACTCTTAAACTATGATTTTTTTTAAATGACAATTAATTGTTCCATTGGCATCTTTCAAAGAAAAGCAAGAGGTATAAATTAAGATTTCGTAACATCTCACGATGCATTTGCTAAAAGAATTAGAAAAAAAATTAAGTAAAAAAAATAACAATTGGCTGGTTTAATGATAGAAGAATTTTATGAGATATTACAATTGGGAAAAAGTTTTGGAGAAATGCTAGTGAAATGTGGATTTGTGGACAGTGTGGGTGAATTTTTTGTATATATAATACCTCAAAGATATAGTGAAGTGCATATAATATAAAAGACATATGAACGACATTATGCCTCAAGAAAGATGTAAAACATGGAATCGTATATAAGTCATATATAATGCAATGATTGAAAGATATGAAGTAGATGGATTTAAAGATTGATGTAGAAGATAGGTGCTTATGATAACAAGGTTCCTATTGGTACTGGTACTAAATGTACCTAGAAGATAGTTTGGCAATAAATTTACAATTTGGAGGGTTGAAATTTGACTACTAGGAGATCTCCCCTTAAACAAACTATTTAAGAAAAATACAAAGAAAACATACAGCTAACTAACAAAACAAACTTCAACTAATCAGTTTGGTGAAAGTTTACAAAATCCCACTCACTTGGTATGTCATCATTGAAATCAAAGGTGTTGCCTTCTTAAATCCTCAATTTCTAAGACTTTCTCTCATGCCTATTGCTTCTCAAATGAAATCGTGGACACTGAATCTATCCTTGTCCAATATTCTGATAAATAGATCAGAAGCCCCTTCCGAGAGCTTGAAAACAAATTTCTCATTCCATTTCGGATTGGTACATTCATTAGATGCAACTTGTTCTGGTGTTTCTGGGTTTGGCACTTTACGAGGATATAAGGATCTATCTTACATAGAAATTTAGTATTGTGCAAGCTATGGGCGTCGACTAGGAGCACCTCTAGAGTACCCAACATAGGCATCTTTGTTTAGAAAGCCCTGTAATTTTCTCAAACCTAAGATTGTTGATGAAGGAGAAGCAGATCTCTTTGAGAAACATAAACAATGGAAAAGAGGTCATTCTATTCCCCGAGATGTTAAAATGCATGCTACTAGCTCAATTTTTAAGATCAAAAGAGAGAGTAATCGGTGAAGGGATGAGCTCTTTACCCCTTTTTATTCAAGAAAGACCATCCCTATCAATGGTGTTTGATATGCCTTTATGTTCTTTGTTCTCACCATATTTAATGAAAAACAAGGTTGTCCATACCGTCCATACCATTCTACACCACCTCACATCCCCCCCCCCCCCCCCCCCCCTCAATTTTTTGCAAAGGGCATTAATATGAGCTACTACAAAGCGGATGCGGCTAAGATCCAGACAGAATGCACCATTGACTAAATTTTAAAAAATAGAAAACACAACAGATTTTCATGAAATTTGTTGCATCTATTTTTCATGATCTACATATTTTGTGGTTGAAAACCACAAAAAAAGGCAAAAAAAATCACTATGTTTTTGCAAATCTGAAAAATAAAAGTTTGACTTTTTTTTGTCTTTGGTGCATTATGTTTGGAGCTTAATCGACACCCTACAAAGCCACATCCTACTAGGCTAATTGCCTTTCGCAACTGGCCAAGGGTCAAGCTAGGTGGAATTACTAATGGTGCACCAGTCTACCCATGCACTTTTGTACTAAAAATTTTTATTAATGAGTCATTTTAACCTTAAGCATATTCTAAAGTTTATCCGAAAAATGTTTCCTTGGAAAATACATTATCAACTGTTGTTGGGGGTTTAGGAAATGCATATATTTGTTGGAAAGAAATCAATGACTATTTTATTAAAGTGTTCTAAAATATTTTAAATGGCTCTTCTCAATGGTTCATAAGATACATTCTAGGTGAGATGTATTTGAAATTAACATAAATAAAATATAGTATTTAAACACCTTTTTCTTACTATAATATAAGTTCTACAGTGATGACTATTGATAAAATATATTATTGTAGCAATTATCTATCAAACGAGCCCCAATTTCAATCTAGATATATAATAGTGCAAGAAAAGAAATCATGTTTTCTCATCCTTTATGTCTTGACTACATCAATCGTATAGCTTAGTACTACATACTAACCTAAAAATTCCAAAAATATTTTCGAGTTGTGACAATCTTTCACCGGTCTATCCTTCATGTGTGCTATGAAAAACACCTTCATAGGGTTAGTATTGCAAATAAATGAAAATAATAACTAAATTACCACAAAGAGTAAGCTATTTAAACAAATAAATGACAATTAAGCACTCTATGGACCTCTATTTAGATTTGCTAATGCAAATCTCTCAGCAAGCTTCCATTAGTGACAACTCTAAAACAAGAATTGAATGATAAGTAAACTAAAAGTCCAATTCCAAATGAATTAAGCCTTAATTAGTACTAAATTTGCCTTTCTAGCTTAAAATTGCAAGAGATTTGATGCTATTCTCAGATTTGTGGATGATCATTATTGATTTATGTCTTGCTTTTATAGATTTTGGCAAGGGTAGGGGGTGTAGTTGAGTTGATCATGGTTGACTTGAGGTTAAGTCTATGGTTCCACCTTTGGAGACAATTTAAATGGATTGTCCTCAAAGCTTGGGACAAAGAGACAATATGGGTGGCCAGAATGCTCTCACCTTATGTGTGATTGAGATTCATTTTGAGCTTGATCCATGTGAGTTCAATCCTTATTTCCCATTGGTTAATACATTTTCCTCCCATTTGGTGTTGAAGAAAAATTAGGATTTATTAATTCAATTTATTTAATTTGTTTAGCCATGTGTACCCCTTAAATGGGTTGATTTGATTTAAATTGAACTATACAATTAATTAGATTAATTGCACAATTTATTGATTTATCATGATTTATTCGATTTAAATTGATTTATTGGCTTTTGATTTTCAATTAAATTTGGATTATGGCTTTGATTGCAATGTTGCTTTGATTTTAGCTTGATTTGATTTTATTACTTTGATTTTGCCTTGGTTGCTCACTTAAATTAATCTTGTCCATTTTCAAGTGATTACAAATGCCCCTCTTTGAATCGATGTGCAAAGTGTATCGGTTCAAAGAATGTCCTAATCATTTTTTATGCGAAGTCCTAATTAGATTGATGCTCGATTTGATGTTGATAAAAGATGCAGATCTTGATGATAAAGCTGATGCGGTTATGATTGATTTGAAGTCCTTGATGGTCATTCTGATGATAGGTCACCTGATATGATGTCTTATTCGATTTGATTCGATGTTTGATGCATCACTTGATTGATAAGCGAAAAAAAATTTGATGAAAGATTAAGCTTTGATTTGATGTTATGCTCCTGATTTGATGATTATGATGTCGATCCTGATTGTCCGAGTGTATGCCCCCTCATAAATGAAATGAAATTTAATCCTGGTGAAAGATATTGCATTTTTTGATCAATTAGTGTGGAAAAATAGTTCATTATGAGCAAATTTCAATTTGATTTCTGATAATGTATTTGCGATGTTGTGATGACAAATGCCCCTGATTCGGTGGAATATGTGTTTAAATTGGCTTCCTGATCATTTTCTGCTAAATTGTGCCGCTTTTAGGTCAAAATGGGTTATATAAGGGGGTAAAAGGTCTTTTTACTATTCATTTTTACCTACACTTTTGACTTTTTACTCTAACCCCCTTTTGAGCTTTCTGCGATGGTGATCCTGATCTGAGAGCATAGGTTCAAGCGAGGCTGTCGATATCTATGTCCACCTAGCTACGGACCTCTAGTATGTACCCCGACAACCTTTCTTGTCTAATTTTTGCATTTAATTTGGAAAAATTTGGATTTTTCTACGAAAAACTATATTTTTTTTATTTTTCAAATTAAATAGTGCATACAATGTTTTTAATAGCGTGTACACCCATCCTGTTGTGCATCTACATTTTTTCACAGCGCATATAAACCTTTTAGTAGCGCTTACAAACGCTAGAACTAGGACACCTTTCATGTTTGCCATCTTCTACAATGCGTACACTTTTGTTTACACTTTTGAAACTTTTAGCAATGCGTACAGGGGTTTCTTGCAGCGCGTACACTTTGTTGTAGTGTGTACAATTTGTTTCACTGTGTGTTTGATGTTTTAAACTGCACATTTTCTTTTTAGCGCTTTTAAGCAATGAAATAGCGCGTACACCCTGTTTGGTCAGTTTAAAAAGCCTAGTAGTCAGTTTTTCGTTCCCTCTTTTGAGCTCTACTTTTAGCAAGTCATGTGATGTCAGTTCGAGTCATTTGATATTGAAAATTTGATTGACAATCTTGATTTAGATGGTGGATGATGATAAATTTTCCATCCTCTCTGAGTAGAATCAGGAAAATTGATTGTGGTTTGATTAGGTTCGATTGACTTAAGATGATCCAATATGTAATGATTTTGATTTGTGATGTGTTTAAACTTTCTTTTGTTGGCTCAGCTTCGGAAGCTGGGTGTTTGAGGCCTATATCCATTGTCATTCAATATGATTGATGACTTGAGTGGAGTTGAGTACTGAGTCATAGGCCGATGTGATTTATCCTTCCTTCTCTCTCTTCCTGGATTTCATGTGAATCGAGGTCTACTTACAGCTATGGCAGAGCACTGGCACTTTGACCATAACACTTTCCACTTGCCTATGGGAGAAATGACTATCATTCCCAAGGATGTCTATTGGTTGTTGCAGATCCCTACTCATGGGGAGATCATGTATTATGACCAAGTATATGATGGGATAGTATGCCAACGTCTGTTTGCAGATCCCACTATTGGAGATGAGAGTATTCAGCGGGCTCGATTTCCTTCTTTGCATGTGCTTCTTGCTAGTCTTGGTGCACTCGTTGATGGCTTCTTGGATCCTGATCGGCGGGGTCATGGTTTTGCCGTTGGTTGGGGCTGGATTCTTGAGGATTTGATTGCACATCCTTGTAGGTTCGATTGGGCTCCTGTGTATTGGCTCAGTTGTACCATGAGCTACATGATGTTGTTTACCGTCGCGGTGCTACTCTCTCTGCTGGAGTAGTCTTATTACAACTATGGACCTAGGAGCATATTATTGTTACTCGGCCTATCTCTGTTCATCATCGGGATGTAGGTTGGCCTTTCTCCTAGATCTACAAGGGTATGGTTGTGTAGGACCACTTGAGAAAGTTAGATTATTGGCATCATATCATTGATGATATTGATTAGGTGGTCTGGCAACCTTACATCAGTTGTGAGCCATGACCGGAGGATGCAGCCGAGCTACCATATATGTGTATGTCATGGTGGATGATAGAGTGGACACCCTTGATTATTGAGAGTTTTTGTTTCTAGCAGATTCTACGATGGTATGGTCAGATACAAGGGATGCCACAAGGGGTGGCCCTATTTACTTGTGTACAGGTGGAGAGGTCTCTTTGGGGTCCTCAGATTGATTACAGGACAGCATGAGATGCCTTGATACAACTACCCCATCTTGCATGGGATATGAGAGATCACATCATTGACACTGGCATGACCGACAATTATGCTCAGTGGTTCGTTCAAAACCCTTTTCCTAGATTCAAAGATCCATCCAAGCCAGTGCCTCGTATTGAGGAGGAATCAAATGATGATAGTGGGGATGGTAGTGATGGTGGCAGGATACAGGGTCATCGAGGACGACGGGGATGACGTGGTGACAGAGGAGGCATGGTTTTTATACCTATTATTGTTTCCCTCACTCCTATCAGGGGTGGAGTGCGGATGATGGGTGGGAGGGTGAGAGTGAGGGGTGGTCCAATCAGAGCACTCCATTAGTTTGGGGTTAACAGACTGGCCAGATGGGGCCAGCATAGAGTGCGAGTGTTCAGGCAATGGGTGCATAGGTTGTTGCTGATGTGGATGCACAGGCAACACAAATTTTTCTCGATCAGGCACAAGGACCTCTGGTACCTCCTCCACCACAGGGTCTTATTCCTTCACAGATTCCATCTTCTTCATCTCTTCCATCTTGCTTTGTTCTTCCATCTTCTTCCATTCCATCTTCTTCTATTCTATCTTCTTCCATGGCTCCACCACAGGATCCGCCACATGCTCCACCTGCTCAAGCTCCTCCTATAGAGGCTCCAGCGTCAGCTACTGATGTTCAAGTTTTACAGTCCGATGTATCAGAGATTAGGCAGCAGGTCAGTCACTTGGGTAGCATGATGCAGGCATTCATGGTTGCTATGAGTCAGCACGGGCTATAGGCGAGCTCAACTCGAGGTCCAGATATAGGTCTTGGTCCTGATGGTGCTGGTGGTTTTGGCAGTTGATGTGTATATGATTTGAGCCATTCTTTTGTATATTATGATGATTACTTTTGATATCGAGACATTGGACTCATATTCTTTTATCAGATGATGTTTATTATGATCGATACTTTTTATGTTTGATGGATTTTGATGCACATATTTTGATGGACTTTGATGATACCATGGACTCTTGATATTCCTAATAGATTTACTTTATATGATGTCATTATGTGTTGGACTTCTTTTTTAGGTGCTTTATATGATATGCAAATCTATATGATTCTATTTCTATATGCTTTTTTTTCATGCTTTTCAAAGGCAGTTTATGATATCAATGCGCATGTTTATTTTCCTATTGATGCAAATGACTGTCTTATTTATGACATAGAGTAGATGGATGCATGTGATACATGATTTAATGTTTATGATATATGATGATTTTATTTAATGGTCCAATGATTAGTGCTATGTGATGATGTTATGGATGCAAATTATATGACATTATGGATAATACAATGTAATGTGATGGATGCAAAATGAGATGTAAATGCAATGGATGCACTTATATCATGTATGGATTTTGATGTTTTAATGACTAATGATGCATGTAATGATAGATGATATAAATGATATGATGATCTAGATGTAAATGCAATGATATATGTGTAAAGGGGTAAAAAGATGTGTTGTATCTATCTTTATCCTTTACAAAATATTGTTATATCTATGTGAGGATGGGGAAATATAGGATCTATCCCTAATCCAAATTCCCAAAAGGAGAGATCCAAATTAACTAATCACAAAGGAGTGATCAATACACAAATGAATCAAACTATGGAGAATATGAAGAAAGGAGAAGATCTTATAATTTTCTATGAAAAGTATATGCTTGAAATCTTAAATGAATAGGAGACAAATACTAACCTCAAAATAGGGTAAATCTGGAAAAGAGTGTTTTCTGATGTCTGTGCACAGTTTCGGGGAATTTTGCAACCTGCTTCAAACTAAAAATGCCAAGACAAAGAAAACTCAAAAAGATTTTTCAGTTCTGAGGGAGGTCGACCTTGACCCAATTAGCAGGGTACAATCTTACCCCCCATTGAAGGTCGACCTTGACCTGAAATAGCTTCGACGAAAATTTTATTCGCGGATCTCGGAAGTTTGCCGAAAAGGGTATCTAGATCTGAACTACAATTCGTTGTCCTGTATCTATACCTGCAAGAAAAATGGTTTTTGTTGTTTGGATGGGGGGTTTGATTTGGTCAAACCCCAGTTTGGAATCAACCTTGAAATGTAATTGAAATTGTAATATATAAACAAAGTAAATGGAACTATTCACCTTGCTTATGTTGAAATCCTTGTGGAGGATTCAAATCCTTGACTCTACAAGTAGGGATGCTCCAAATGAATGTAGAATTGTATGTAGGATATCTCAAATCAATGGCATTAGATCTTCAACACCAATCTTGAATGGATCTTGAACTAGGAAGAGGCTTGGATGAACATGGATGGAGAAATCTTCAACAAGAGGGCTCCATAGATCTTGAATCATTCAATGGCTACTAATGGATCTCCTTGATGAATTGGATCTTGAATGCTTAAAGGTGGATGAATGCTTGAATTATTTCCTTCTCCTTCTTGCTTTCTTGAGAGTGCTTGTATGTGTGAACAAGAGATTATGAAAATAGATGTTGGATATTGCTTGGTGAGATGGAGAAAATGAGAGAGGAAGGCTTCCTTTTATAATGATCTAGGGTACAAATTTCTAGAGAGGCCGACATTGGAGAATTAAATCCCAATTAACTTTAACCCCTAGAAATGGACCTAGATTAAATGCAATTTAAGAGTTTACCATTCCAAAATTTGAAACAACTAACTCGGAAGCGGGAAAATAAAACTTTTTGAAGCTCGATATCCCGAAACCTCCGAAACTTGAAAATTGGACCCAGGGTCAGGGTCAAGGTCGACTCTACCCTAGGTTAGGTTTGAGGTCGACTGTGACCCTGAGGTCATAGATCTTAAATTCTTAGGACCAGGTACTAGAAAAAGGCTGGAAATAGGTGGAGAGAGAAGTAGAATAGGGGGAAAAAGCCAGATCCATGCAAAGACCTATTCAAGGCACTTTACATGACCCCAAACCACTTACTCGGAGGGCTAAACATTCTTAACATGGAAGTGCTTCCATTTTAAGATGATACATTAATCCCGCACTTTAGCAAGAGTATGGACTCAATGCAAACTCTTGGTAAAGGAGATCATAATGAAAAGATAATCTTATTGAAATCAAAGGGACAAAGAAATCCTCAAGCCCTAAGGGACTCAAGTCTTCATCAACTCCAAGATTACAATAAGAGAGACATCTCTAGAAAGGAGAGAGAAGAGGGTGTGATTATCTCGCCCAATGAGAACTTATGTCTCATTGTGAACCACACAAGAAAATAACGCAACTAGAAAGATGGAATTGAACTGCCTAGTGAATGTGGCTACTCACTAGTCAACCCATCAAAGATTCACCCTCTGGAATATTCTATTCCACAAGAGTAAAACCAAAAACAAAAGAGATCCAGTCTTAAGGACACCTTCAACCTTAAGGGATCAAAATTTGAAACTGGAGGGATCAAGAGATCCTAAATAAAAATCCATGCTTTAAGGATTAGTCACTAATCCATAAAGGGAGAAAGGTATCTTGAAAAATAATATATGTATATCAAAAAGTGTGTGTGTGCAATAGGTGAGCAGAGCGTATGCCACCATGTTAAAGTCATTGCTAACACTTTAACAAGAGCAATGGCTTTAATAGAAACATAAACAACTCTACTGATTATGTTTCCACTATGAGATGCCCCCAAACGAAGACAAATCAAGGGAAATACCACATAAACATATAGAGAACACAGAAGGGATCTACCTATCGTGAGGTCAATATGATCATAAGATAATATATATATGATATTATTGCAAATGAATTGACATCATTCCCCAAAGAAAGTAGAACTACAATCACAATGGAGGAAAGATCACATAAGAGATATGAAGAAGAATCTTTTCGGACCATGACATGGAGACCAAAAACAATTAGTTCTACCAAGTCTGTGAATCCAAGCAGACTACACAAGGAAACATTTACGAACAATAACATAGGTACAACATAACATGAAACAACATATGGAAGAATAGAGATACATATAGAGGAATTGTACAACAGGTTCGATTCCTTTATCACCTTGTACCAACAAAGTAACAAGGGTCGTATAAAAGAATCTAATGACATTTAGCAAACACATCATAAGACAAGCACAATACGACAGACAAAACACACAACAAAGGCTACCATAAAGGACAAGTCGATCAAGCATGTCGCCTACTCTCCCCATCTCATTCTATATCATTTAGGGAAGGTGGGTAACTCGAAAGAGGGACTATATCCAACATAGTAGGAATGATAGCCAGTTCCAAACAAGGATCCTCTTGAGAATCATAATCTTCGATACTAGGTGTAATTGTCAATTGTGATGAAAGCATATTAGGTAAATCAATGTCAATGTCAATAGTCTCATATTCATCATTAACATCATCAAGAGTATCTTCTTCATCTAGATTAATCAAAATAGGATCTAAGATACGAATAGGATCATCATAATCTTGCATTTTAACATCATTATTAGCAAAAACTTCTTCTAACACATCATTCATAGGCTTATCAAAAGAAGGTAAATAATTTTGAAGAACAGAATTACGAGCTTTAGCTTGAGCACGATGCTTCTTATGATGTTCATTAGAAGATCAATTACGTTTTGTCTTACTTGAAATATTTTGAGAACTAGGAGGAGCAATTACCGGATCCTTCACAAGTTCTATAGGAGGATTAGTAGGATTCATAGCAGACTGACAAGCAATACTAGGAGCTTGATTAACATATGTAGAAGCCATGGATAAAGGACGTATGGAAGGTGTAGGCAAAAGACCATGATTAAGATTCATAGGAGGTATTCTTAATTCGAGAATCTTATGATTCTTATAGGCTTGATATGAGCAGAAAATATTATCAGGTCGAGAAAGACATGAATTAGGTAATGAAGGCCAAAAGAAGTCAAGGGTAGCACAATGCTTGGGCCTAGAAGGTTGATATAGACTATGGTTTATCGTCTTCACTTCTTCATCATGAATAATTTAAGACACTTATGTATAGGTGAATCAACAACATGCATGGCATTTAACCACGGCAAACCAAGCTTAACTTGAAACTGATCAGAAGTAGGAACGACAAAAAAGGTAGTGTTCATAATTTTACCACAAAGTTCAACTAGTAAATTAATAGAACCAAATGATGGATACAAAAAACCATTACAATTTTGAATCCACACATCAGATGTATCATAAGAATCACATCGCAAGTTTTTCATAAAAAGATTTTCTTCAGTAATAACATTGACTAAGGATGTAGGATCAACAAGACAACCACAAGTAGGTATCTGAGAAATCCTAGCATAAATGTAAATGGGGTCATCAGGAGATTTAATAGTCTCAGAATCATTAAAGGTAATCCAAATTTCCTGAGGTCTTTTAGTCCTAGGTTGTTGTCGAGGTTTACGTTGAGTTTTCAATTTAGGCTGCGGTTTTGGTTGAGGTTGAGATTGAAGTCAAGATTGAAGATGAGGTTGAGGCTGAGGTGGAGATACAAATTGAACAACATCATCCACTTGATTAACAATGTGATTAAGATCATCCATCTTTGAATCATAAACAATATCCATAGAAGATGGTTGAGCAATGGTATTAGTATCATGTGTAGGTAAAGGATTCGTATAAATTTGAAGGTTTTGATTAGGAGGAGAAATAGATTTGTTCCTGCTACCATCAAGATTATCAACAGATAAGGCATTAGAGTCAATCAAATCTTGAACCTTATGTTTTAAATAATAACACTTCTCAGTATCATGACCATTCTGACGATGATATTGACAAAAAGCTTTAGGATCAAAAGATTTAGATGCAATCGTTGTAGGTAAAAGAGGTCGAATAGGAGGTAAATTAATCATGTTAGCATTTAACAACCTATTCATTATAGAATGTAAGGATTCTCTAGAGATGATTAAACATATGATTTAATCGAAAGGAAGTGGATGTAGAAGTGGCATTGTGAGATGCAACATCAACTTGATCAACAATTGCATTCGCTTGTTTGTTTATCTTGACATAGTTGTTGAATTTTTTAAATTTGCTTGGATTAGGAGCAGCATCACTCTTATAAACTGGAATAGGAGCCATTGGAGTGTTGCTCTCAAATTGACTCACTTGTAATTGATAATGATGAAGCACTGCACAAAGTTGTTGAAAAGAGGTAAATTTAGTAAGCAGAATCTTATCTCTAATATCCTTTTTCAAATTTGAAATAAACATACATTGAATATCAATATTAGGAATAGGATAGGAAATCTGAGCATGTAAATGCTTAAACCTACCAATAAATTCAATCAATTTTTCCTTAGCACTTTGTTTACAATGCATCAAATCAGTCAAAGACACTTGCGGGCCAATGTTATTTTGAAATTGTTGAATAAAAGATTAGTGAGTTTTGGAAATGGGTCAATAGAATAAGGAGGAAAGGAACAATACCATTGTAAAGCCTTGTCACAAAAATTTCTAGCAAACAACTTGGCTAAAATCATATGGTCATGAGCATAATCACTACAAAGGATTTGAAATGTTTTAACATGATGAACATGGTCTCCCTTACCAGTATAATTCTCAAGATGAGGCATATCGACTTGTTGAGGAATAGGAGTACAGATGATTTCTAGGGATAAAGGACTTCCCATGTCACATGTAGGAATGCTAAACTTGTTTTGAGTCAAGGATGCAAGTTGTTGTTGTAAAGATAACACATTTTGAGACAAACTGATGATTGTTGAATCATTAGAGGAAATAGGAGGAATAAAAACATTAGAAACACTAGGTAAAGTGTATGAAGCTGCAGGAATGGAAGACACAACTAGAGGAACACTTGGAACTATAGTTGGAAGAAGATTGGAATAAGTAAAAGGAATATTATGGTAAGAAGGTTGTGATTTAGGAAGCAACACAGGAGGAACACTCATAGGAACAGAGGGAATTGTCACAGTCACCAAAGGAGTATAGGTAGGAATACTAGATAAAGGAACAAAAGAAGGTTTGACACTAGTAACCGGAGGAATCAACCCTAAATCTTGAGCTTCTTGAGCTAAAGGTTTAACATTTGAATGCACAAGATGAGTAATACCACGCAAGAGATTAACACCTTGATCACTATCACGAAGAACTTTCGTAAGAGCCTCTATAGCTTGAATAGAATCTTGATTATGGTTTTCTTGAATAAGCCAATTACCCATTTTATCAAGTTCAATTGAGATTTTTTGGACTTGTTCAGGAGGAACTCTTAAAGCATCATCCTCATCATGAGATGAGTGAGAAGATTTTTGCTCCATAATAGGATTGGAATCATGAATAATCAAATTGTCATCCGAGATCCTAAGGAAAGGAGAGGAAGACTCAGGATCAAAGGCACCCATAAGTCTACGACTTCATCTAACCGAAATATTATAAGTAGGAATATAGGTAGTAAAGCTCATATACCAATGCAATGCAAATGAACTAAACTAAGAAAACATAAAACGTGAACAAATGAATATTTTTGTATTTTAAAGAGATTTTGCAATTTTTTTGTATTTTTGAAATATAAAAGCAAGAAATCTAATTTTATGAGCATGCAAGATTTAACATAAAAGGAAAATCTAACACCAAAAAGATATAAAGGGAAATCTAACACCACAAACACAATAGGGCATCTAATTCCACAAAAGAAAAGGGGTAAGTGTGTCGGGTTCACCAAAATGTAAAGGGGTAAAAAGATGTGTTGTATCTATCTTTATCCTTTACAAAATATTGTTATATCTATGTGAGGATGGGGGAATTATAGAATCTATCCCTAATCCAAATTCCCAAAAGAGAGATCCAAATTGACTAATCACAAAGGAGTGATCAATACACAAATGAATCAAACTATGGAGAATATGAAGAAAGGAGAAGATCTTATAATTTTCTATGAAAAGAATATGCTTGAAATCTTAAATGAATAGGAGACAAATACTAACCTCAAAATAGGGTAAATCTGGAAAAGAGTGTTTTCTGATGTCTGTGCATAGTTTCGGGGAATTCTACAACCTGCTTCAGATTGGAAATGTCGAGACAGAGAAAACCTAGAGAGATTTTTCAGTTCTGAGGGAGGTCGACCTTGACCCAATTAGAGAGGTACAATCTTACCCCCCAATAAAGGTCGACCTTGACCCAAACCAGCTTTTACAAAAATTTTGTTCGCAGATCTCAGAAGTTCACCAAAAAGGGTATCCAGATCTAAATTGCAATTCAATGTCCTGTACCTGTACCTGCAAGAAAAATGGTTCTTATTGTTTGGGTGGGGAGTTTGCCTTGGTAAAATCCCAGTTTGGAATCAACCTTGAAATGTAGTTGAAATTGTAATATATAAACAAAGTAAATGGAACTATTCACCTTGCTTATGTTGAAATCCTTGTGGAGGATTCAAATCCTTGAATCCACAAGTAGGGATGCTCCAAATGAATGTAGAATTGTATGTAGGATGTCTCAAATCAATGCCATTAGATATTCAACACCAATCTTGAATGGATCTTGAATTAGGAAGAGGCTTGGATGAACATGGATGGAGAAATCTTCAACAAGAGGGCTCCATAGAGCTTGAATACTTCAAAGGCCACTAATGGATCTCCTTGATGAATTGGATCTTGAATGCTTGAAGGTGGATGAATGCTTGAATGCTTTCCTTCTCCTTCTTGCTTGCTTGAGAGTGCTTGTTTGTGTCAACAAGAGATTATGAAAAGAGATGTTTGATATTGCTTTGTGACATGGAGAAAATGAGAGAGGAAGGCTTCCTTTTATAATGATCTAGGGCATAAATTTCTAGAGAGGCCGACATTGGAGATTTAAATCCCAATTAACCTTAACCCCTAGAAATGGACCTAGATTAAATGCAATTTAAGATTTTACCAGTCTGAAATCTGAAACAGCCGACCTGGAAGCGGGAAAATAAAACTTTCCGAAGCCTGATATCCTAAAACCTCTGTAACTTGAAAATTGGACCCAAGGTTAGGGTCGAGGTCAACTTTTCCCTAGGTCAGGGTCAAGGTCGACTCTACCTTAGGTTAGGGTCTAGGTCAACCTTGACCCAGGAGGTCGACCTTGATCCTAAGGTCACAAATCTCAAATTCTCAGGACTAGGTGCCAGAAAAAGGCTGGAAATAGGTGGAGAGAGAAGCAGAACATGGGAAAAAGCCAAATGCATGCAAAGACCTATTCAAGGCACTTGACATGACCCCAAACCACTTACTCGGAGGGCTAAACATTCTTAACATGGAAGTGCTTCCATTTTAAGATGATACAAGATGATATATGGATTAATGGTGATCTAGATGTAAATGCAATGATCTAATACACTTAATTTTAAATATAATTCAATGTTTAAATGTAATGAACTTTGATGAATGCACCTATATGAAAAATGCAATGTACTAATGAGATGACTTTAAATGCAATATTTTAGAATGAATTTAATGCAATGAAATTAATAATGTCCTAATGATGTAAGTTGAAATGATGTAATTAATGCAACTAAAATGATGAGAAAAAATGAATGCAAACTAATGCAATGCAATCTTAAATGAACTTAATGATATGATGAATGATAATGAATGGAATGAACTATATGAATGCAAGCTAATGCAAATGTACTTTAAAATGAACTTAATGATATGAAATTATAATGATAATGCAATGATTTGATTTAAAATGAATGCAACCTAGTGCAATGAATCTAAATGAACTAAGGTTAATGCCCTAAATGGATGTAAGATTACAAGGAATGAGATGAATCTAAATGCAATATGATTTCAATTGATCCAATGCAAGGCACCTTTTTTTTTTTTTTTAAATTTCCAACACACTCTATCACATATAGTTTTTTATGAACATTTGCTTTTTGATTAATTCTACCCCCTTTCTTTTTATCTTTTTCAAATTTATTTTCAAACTAAGAAAGGTAAATACCTTAAATGCATTTAATCTAGGATGTATGCAGCTAGCTGTCACTATTCACAAATTTAGGAGCTTAGATTCATCATTGAGCAATTTTGAAACTCAAAATTAGTACAACCATCACTGGTTCAACCATGATGATATGAATACCTATTTCATTTCCATGGTGCCTTCCCATTCTTGGTACAAATATCACTGATTGAAATCAATCATGAGAGTATGAATACCGATTTTGTCAGATTCTATGTTGCGAGTGGATTTTGGTATTATGATATTTAACATCAAAATATCCAAGGTATCATGTTGTGTAAACAAACAAAAGTCTCAATTTTGTCATATGTACATGTCCTTGATGATTCTTTGATGATTACATCATTAGATGAATGACACATACTTTAAAACCTTGACCTTATGACACTCATTCAGAAACCAATAAAATAGCATGCTTTCATCATAGCTTTTCTAGTTTAAAAACTTTCATCGATTTGCTAGAAAGACATGACTTCACCAATCAAGTAATCACTTAAAAATTTTGCACTATTTTTCAAATCCATATTTAAAGTATAGTTCCATCCATCTCATATTTTTAATCCTGATAAAGGTAAGGTCTTTGTGAGATCTTGGATCCAAATTTTGCATTTGTTTAATTGATGTTATTATATAGGATCATGTGTTTAAGTGTTTTGATTTATGATTTGATGAATTGATTTGGTGTCAAATGGATGTTTTGTTTAATGAATCTTTCATTATCTAGAATAGATTTGCCCCTAGTTTGATGTGATTGCAATTGTTGGACTTGGGACATTTGTGCAGATTAGTGATGAAAGCTTTAGGTACTTGTAAATGTAACTGTGGGGTTTTATTATGCAATATATACGAATGCTGGCGAATGCAATATTTACAAGCATGATCGCTAGGCATGAGACTGTCTTGGACTTTCAATGATGCCTGTTTACCAGGTTTTCACCAATTGAATGGAGTTTCTCTTTTTCTATTTTTCAAACTTTTCCCTTTTTTTGCTACCAAGGTGCCTATTTGCTAGGTTTTCACCAAGGCACTTTTTCTCTTTTTAATTATTTTTTTTGTATTTTCTCTTTTTTCAATTTTTTTTATTTTCTCTTTTTTAAATTTTTTTTATTTCATATCATCAAGGCACCTATTTCCTAGGTTTTCATCAAGACAACATCTTTTTAAGGATCATTTCTAAAAATTTTTGGCTTTCTTCGAGCTCAATTTTCTACTATTTTTTATCTTTTTTGCTTTTCTAATTTGTTTTCTCTTTTCTATTTTTTAATGTTTTTTGATATTTTCAAGATCTCTTTTGACTATGTATAATAAATAGGATGCTCTTTCATCTGATTTTCTGATACTCTTTTTCCTTATCCCTTTTCATCTGCTTCATGTGTAGAACCTTTTCGGGTGTATACTATTGATGGGTTCTTGCAACTCTTCTCCTTCACAATCAGATAGTTTATAGGTGCATGTCCCAAAAGATGAAGTGATCACAAAAGGTCCTAACCAGTTTGCTTCCCATTTTCCTTTCTTCTCTCTTTATACTTTATTTTTGGGGTTTTCTCACAACACTAGATCACCTATTTGGAATGTCCTTGGTTTGATGTGCTTGTTATAATTCCTAGACATTCAATTCTAATACACTTTTAATTGGTCAAAATCTTGTTGTTGTATTTCATCTAATAGGTCTAATTCTTGCAATCTGGCAACTATATAGTCTTCTTCAATTATTAATCCATCCAGGGATACTCTTAATGATGGAATTTCTACCTCCAAAGGTAACACTGCTTCAGCTCCATAAACCAAGGAAAATGGTGTAGCTCCCGTTAGCATTCAAATACTTGTCCTATAAGCCCATAGTGTTAGCTTGTGGTGATTGATCAGGAAAGTACTATCCAGGAAAGTATTGTACACTTTTCATTCGTCATGGGGTTCGGGGTTAACTCATCAAGTGTTTTTGAGTTGACACGTCAAACATTTCCCTAGGTTGACTCATCAAGCCTTTTCTTAGGTTGACTCATCAAGTATTTTAGGGTTAACTTGTTAACTGACATAAGCCTTGTTATATTGGCTTAGGGTTAGGGATTTCATTATGATGTATGATTTTAGTACTTGCGGTGGAATTGAGCTGTAAGGGATTACGGATTGTAATCAGGTTGTAATCACTAGCTAATAAAATATTGGACTCACTATTGGTGGACATAGCCTAGGGATTGGGTGAACCACGTTAAATCTTTGTGTCTTGTGTTCTCTTCTATGTGGTTTATTATTTTCTGATATTGGTTATATTTGCACATAATTGTTATTTCTACCTTGTTAATCCTAACACATAGAGTAGGGTTTATTTGAATGTTCCAATCTCTACCTAAATTATTCATGGTTCTCTTCAATATTTTTAAGATATTCTTGTTTATAGCTTCTACTTGTCCATTACCTTGTGGGTAGTATATTGAAGATGAGTGGTGTACCACATGAAATTTTGTGCATAGTTCTTTCAAGTCTTTTTTCTTGAAATGTTTTACATTATCCATTATGATGGTGTGAGGAACACCATATCTACAGATTATGTGATTTAATATGAACAAGGATATTTTCTTTCTTGTGGCAGTGGATAAGGGTACAACTTCCACCCATTTGGTAAAATATTTTGTTGCAGTAATGATGAATTTATGACCATTTCAAGATGGTGGATAAATCATAGCTATCAAATCTAAACCCCATTGATAAAAGGGCCAAGGTGTAGTCAGAGGATGAATTTCTTGTGCTGGCACATAGATTAATTTCCCATGGTATTGACATTTATGACAATTTTTTGCAAAGTGACAAGCATCTTTCTCTATAGAAGGCCAAAAATATCCTATCCTAAGAAGTTTCTTAGCTAGGGTTAAACCATTCGAATGTGACCCACAAATTCCCTCATGGATTTCTTGTAAGGCTATGGTTGATTCCTCTTTCTCTAGACACCTTAAAAGCATTCCATCTAGGCTCTTGCGATACAACGTGTTGGATACCAGGGTATAGCGAGAGGCTTGTCGTATAAAACTTTTCTTTTGATTTCTGGTTGGTCCATGCATAAGATTTGGTCTTTTAAGTATGTGTAAATGGCTACATACTAGGGTGAGTCATGTCTCATTAGTAAACAAATGGTGTGAGGATGGGAAGGGTCGAATGTGAGTTGTCCAACTTCTTCTACTAGGAATTCATATCTGGTGCATTGATCTGGTATTTGGAGATGTGATGCTAAAGTAGCCATTGTATCTGCTGCTTTATTCTTATCCCTTGGCACTTGCTCAAATGTGATTAGAGTGAATTATTTCTTGAGATTCTCAATCATGTTCTTGTAGGGTATCAATTTATCATCTTTATTTTGTTACCTGTCATTGATTTGATTAATAACTAGGTGGGAATCTCTATAGATTTGTAGCTCTGTTACTTTCCATCCTAATGCCAACTTTATGTTGATGACCAATGCTTTATACTCAGCTATATTATTTGTGCATGGGAATAATAGCTTGTATGATTTTGGAATTTTGGACCCTTGAGGACTAATCAATAATGTCCCTTCTCCTGATCCATGTTGTGTATAGGAGCCATCAAAATACAATTTCCATGTCTTTGCTTCAACATTAATGATTTCATAATTCAAAAATTCCACTTGGATTGGATGTTCATCTGTTAATGGTGGTTTTGCTAGTTGATCAGCTATCACTTGGCCCTTGATAGATTTTCAATCCACATACTCTATTTCAAATTCAATTAGAACCATGATCCATTTGGCCAATCTTCCATTTAGTGTTGTTTTGCTAAGAAGGTATTTCAAAGGATCAATTTTTCTATGAGTCAAATTTTGTGAGATAACATATAATGGCATAATTATTGGGAAGAAAAAACTACGGCCAAACATGATCTTTCAATAAATCTGTAGTTCAACTCATAATTCACCAATGTTCTGCTTATGTAGTATATGGCCTTTTCCTTTCCAGCCTCATCCTCTTGAGCCAAGAGTGTCCCTAATGCATGTTCTGTTGTTGAGATGTATAAAATTAAGGTCTTTCCTCTTATTGGTGGCATTAAAGTATGTGGATTCATTAGGTGTTTTTTCAATAGTCTGAATGCTTCTTCACATTTTTCATCCCATTTGAATACTATGTCCTTGTGAAGAAGTTGAGTAAAATTGTGGCACTTTTCTGCTAATTGGGAGATGAACCTCCTGATGGATTGAATCCTTCCTTGAAGTGATCTCATTTGACTTTTGTTTTGAGGTGCCCCCATTTCCATGATTTCTTTTACTTTGGCCGAGTCTACCTCTATTCCTTTGGCTGAAACTATGTATCCTAATAGTTTTCCTGATTGTACTCCGAATGCACATTTCTTTGGATTTAACCTTAGTTTGAATTGTTCTAATCTTGCAAATATCCTTTCTAAGATGGGTAGATGTTCCTCCCTTGAGTTGGATTAGCAAGTATTTCATCTACATAGTCTTCCAGGAACTTGTACATCATGTCATGAAATATGGTCATCATGGCTCTCTGATATGTCACTCCAGGATTCTTGAGACCAAAGGGCATAACATTCTAGTAGAATTTCCCCCATGTGCCTGCAAATGCCATTTTGTCTTGATCCTCAGGTGCTATCTTAATTTTCTTATAGCCACTAAACCCATCCATAAGTGAGAACATTGAATGTCATGTTGTTAGATCTATGATGGCGTTTATGCTTGGTAGAGGAAAATCATCTTTTGGACATGCAAGATTAAGATCCCTAAAGTCCATGCAAATTCTGATAGATTTTTCTACTTTGGAAATAGGCACAATATTTGAAATCCACTCAGCATAATCAATGGCTCTTATGAACCCCACTTTCAACAATTTCTCTAACTCCACTTTCATAAACAGTGTTATGTGTGGATGCATCTTTCTCAATTTTTGCTTGACTAGTCTCACTCCTTTAATGTTTAGATGATACATTATCAGATAAGGATGTAGTCTGAGCATATCATCGTATGACCATACAAAATTGATTTTTTTTTCTTTGAAGAATTTGATGAAATCCTTTCTTTCTTCACTAAATAAAGATGTTGCTAGATGTATGATCCTTGGTTCTGATTCTAACCCAATGTTTACTTTCTCCATTGGTTCAATTAGGATAGGTGATCTTTCCTCATAGTTCTCAGGAAAGTATCCAACCCTTCTTCCTTAGGTGCCTCTATTGGGTTTTCACCTTTGGAAATGCTCTTTATTTCTTTCTCTTTTTTATCTAATGTTGCCACAATGTAATTTCAACATTAGATTCTATCATTTTTTATTTTTTTCATTTTTAGCTGAATTGAAAGGTTGGATACTTCCCTTCATCACCTCTTCTTGATATTCCATGGTAGAAGAAGGTTCAACTGCATTAAGGTATTGGGACACCAAGTTATCATTCAAGAATGTGGGGAAGATGGTAGGTTTGATGGAATCCCATTCAATGAGCTCTAGATAAATAAGCGACAAGGGATTGATGTCTTGGGTTGGTTTGATAGGGTTCAAGGACATGACCTCATTGGAAGGTTCAAACATTGTACCTCTCAAATTGATGATATGTGCCTCTTCTAGCCATTCTAGAGAACTAGGGTTAAAATCTTCCTCACTTGAATCCTCTTGGGTTTCTAATGGGTAAAAATCTCTTGGATTAAATATAGTGTTAGATTCCCCTATAGTAGGTCTCCATGATGGAACATAAGGCTCTCCTAGCCATTGATTTCCTTTGATTTCTTGACTTGGCATATTATCTAAGACCTTTTGGGTAGAACTTGAAGCTTGATTCTAATTTGATCCTAAGGCTTGTTCTTTTTCTTTGCTAGGATTATAAGTATGGATGACATCAACCTCTTTGTCTTGACATGATTCACTTGACAATGAATCCCATTCCCAATTTTTTGAATCTTCATCACTTTGGGAACCTAGCTACAAGATTTGGTCATAAACCAAGGGATGTTTCTTCTGAGTGTACCCTTGTTCAAAGTACCCCAATATAGTTTTTTCCTTACTATCTCTCCATGTCATTTCAATGGGCTCAATTAGTCCTTTGTGTATTGTACCTAAAGGCCCTTGTCCTTTATATCCCATCTTCTACATTATTTGAAACCCTTCTCCATATTGATGAGTGGGAATGCTTATGTTCTAAATGTGGTTTAAGATTTCGTTATCTTCTTCATCCATGGAAGAAGAAGTACTTTCCCTTACAAAGTGGTCATTGTATTAATGGGGTGTAAGTAGGCTAGATGGTCTTCCATGGGATTTTGGAGATAAGGGAAGATACATCATAGATAAGGAGTATTCACCTACACCTTTCTGTTTGATTTGGCATTTCTTCTCGAAATTCTTCATCATGTGATCCATCTTTTGATAATGGGCATTCTTGGTGTAAATTTGAATAGATCTAGCTTGGTCTTCCTTTTGTTCATCATGGGCATTTTCCTCACTAACTTTCTCCTTTCCTTTAGTTGATAAAGTCAAGTTAGTGAGAATTTGATTTTTTTCAACAATAACACTTTCTTTTTCTACCTTTTCTTTTCCTTTCAAAGATGAAAGATCTTTGGATCTTTTCCCTTGTTCTATTCTTTGAAAGATAGACCCTTCTGCATTATGTGGGACTAAGGATTCATTTATAGGTTTCATGTTATTGCAATATTGGAAAGGATTTGAATCCCCACTTACCATGACTTCTTGTCCCATGTACGAAAATTTGAGGCATTGATGATATGTAGAAGGTACTATCTGCATTTCGTGGATCCATGGCCTTCCTAATAGGATATTGTAGGTGAATTTGAGGTCTAGGACTTAGCAAATGGTCTCTTTTTGCATCGAGCCAACTCTAATGGGGAGTACTATGACACCTTTAGAGGCTCTTTCTTCGTCATCGTAAGCTTTAATAGTTATTTTCTTCTTTGGGTCAATAGCTTCCTCAAAAAATCCTAATTCTTTAACCAAGTTTAAGGTACAAATATGTAGGCCATCTCCCCCATCAATGAGGACTCTCTTCACTCTATGCTTGTGGATCAAAACCTCTATATGCAAAGGCAGATTTTGTGGGTGATTCAAGGACATATCATCTTGTTCTGAAAAGGATAGACAATGGGGTGCAACAAGATGACCTACCATGTTTTGGAACTTATCTACATCCAAATTCAAAGGCACATTAGTCTCTACAAGGGCCTTTTCCAAAATCTCCTTATGAGTTGGTGAGAGTTTTAGTAATTCTAGGATAGAAATTTGAGTAGGGGTTCTTTGCAATTGGTCCACCAAATTATATTGCTTTGAAGATGAAGATGTTAGATTAGGGAGGATAATTCTTGGGGCACCTCCTGATAAAGTGATCGTTGATGCTTACCCCCTAGTTACAACATTAGATGTTGCCTCCCTTGGCTTTTCTTTTACCGCAATCACATTTATTGTGTTTTCATCACCACTTAAGGCATTAATTGTGTTATCATAAGTGTGGGAAAAGTTAACCTTTTCATTACCCCTTCTGATGTTGTGATTGGTATTTGATGATTCCCCCTTTTCATGGTTTAAGAAAGGGTTTTTGAAAGCCGTATGTCCTCATTATTTTGAGGCCCTTCCACTTTTATGGTTCCATCATCGATTAGATCTTGGACAAGGTGTTTTAATTTCATACATTCATTCATTTTATGTCCTTTGTTGTGATGATATTCACAATAATGAGAATTCCACCATGTTGGTTTGACTTTTGGTTCGTATGGCCTTGATTTGGGTAGAATAATGATTTTGTTGGCCACTACAGTCCTTAATGCATTTTCCAAAGGTTCACCTAGAAAGGTGAATTTCCTTTTCTGATATGTGGAAAAGAATGGTTTAGGCTTATTAAGATTGGAATTATTGAAGGGATTGTTGTTGTTTTTTTTAGCATTATTTTTGGTGTTTTTATTAAGGAGATTTGGTCATTTGGTTGACTTTATACATTGGATTTGACCCGCTTGATAAATTAAAGGGAGTAGCCTTTAAGTTGTGTGCTTCCACAACTCCATCATTCACAAGATTTTTATTGGTGTTTTTCAACCATAGTCTTGGCTTATCATTGTGATTGTTGGATCCTTTATTATTTTTATAATTAGAGTTATGATTGTTATTGGTGTTGGTATAGGGTTTATTATCTTTGAATAACTTGATTTCTCCTCTTTTAACCAACACTTCTTCAATTTTGATCCCATTTTCGATGATTTTTTCAAATGTTGGGGGACATTGAAGTTGGAGTCTATAGTTCATCTCCATATTTAGATTATTCATAAATATTTCCATCTTTTCTTTTTTGGATATGCTTCATGGATATCATGCAAAGACTATTCTCCACCTTTGGAGAAACCCTAGAAAAGACTCACCATCTTGTTGTTTAGTATCGCAAGATTGAGCATGGTGATTTCATTCTCTATGTTGTAGGAATAATGAGTCACGAATTTTGAAGATAATTTTTCAAATTTTTTAATTCCTTGTGGAATTTTTGAGAACCATTCCATGGCTTGGCCTCCTAAACTTCTTGGGAAAAGCCTCATTAAATAGGTTCTGTCGTACATGAATTTGATACTTAGAGCACAAAATTCTCTAAGATGGTCTTGTGGGTCTGATTTACCAATATATTTTTCATATTTAGGGAAGACCACATTTAGTGGGAAAGGTGTCATAACCAAGCTCTTATCAAAGGGAAATGGGCACAAAGCCTCGATGGAAAATGGCTTAGGTTTAGCTGCTTTCTTCATTGTATCGATTTGTGCTTGAAACATTTTCAATTGTTTATTCATAGCACCTATAGGATTATCCTCTTCCTAATCTTTCTTAAGATGGGCAACATCATAGTCATGAGGAAGTTTCACCCCTGCTTGGGCTAAACTAAGGAAATGTCTTTCCCTATTTCTCTCTATAAGTTTGTCCATAACTTCAATGAACTCGATGTCTTGAGCCACCATATTGGCTTTGTCTTTGATTGTTTCTTTAGGTTCTTGATTAGCTTGGTTAATGTTTTCATGATTGTTTGTTCATTTCTCTTTATGGTATCCCCTATGAAGGTAATCACAATTTGTTGTGTCTCTATCTATTTGGTCAACCCTCTTTTCAAAAAGGTTTGGGAGACTATCCCCTAGGTTGTGATTTATGAAAGAGTTTTGAGATTCAAATTTAGGGACCTATCTTGCTATGAAAGTTTCATCTTCTTGTAAAGATAGTTTAAGTCTATGAGATCATGTAGAAACCGACATCAACAAAGGTTTGATTTGAAACTTGTTTTCCCCAAACTTGGTGATTGTTCTTTTTATGAAGATATTAAAAGTATAAGATGATTTTGAAAAATGGATATCTCTCACTTGATCTATGTATCTTCAAACAAAGAAACCACAAATACACTTGTTCTTTTTAAACCCTCTACACAAAAAGTGTTTGAATATCTAAGAATGTTATCACGGGTTTTTCACGAAAAGTAACTCCAAGCAATCTAGCTAGTTATCAAATTGGTTCTTATGCATGGCTTTACAAGGTAGGCTTTCTAAGTTAACAAGGTATTTAATCAAGATTACATTCAAAATAGACAATAAGTTTTATCCCCCAAAATTAGGAGGCTTCCCACCACCGGTATATCAGAGTTTTGCACAATCCCAAAGGACTACTCAAGGAAGTTCAAAGCTTAATATCCTTTTGTCACGCACCCTATTAAGGATGCATTCATTTCTTTTTATAGTGGGTTGTATTATTGCAGCAAAGGCAAATGTATCCCACTTTGGGTTGTCCCTCTCACCGGCCTCGTTAAGGTAAATATTGGGAGGTGAGCCCACTAAAGATCTAGCATGTTCATTTGTAAAGCAATAAAATGGATTTAAGAGATAGGTTTTAGGAGTTTGATTCACCAAAAGGTGAAGAGAATATCCCTATCTATTCTTGCCTCCCAAGAGTGATTAAAAATGTTCAATTTATCCAAACCCACTAACTAATGGGAATTGAGTATTTCTACTCTCCTCCACAAACAAGGGGTTGTTGATTAAATGCTTTATTTTATCCTTTAGCCTTTCTTTTAATCAAGGAGTTTGATTTTTTTGGCATTTTGATTCACTTACAAAGTGAAGATCATAGGCATAGTATCAAATCCCTCAAACAATAATAGGCTTTCTAATTACTAGATTTTAGCAAAAATCACAAGGCCACAATTTAAGCAAAAACTGACCAAGTTTTAGGCTTACCTTGATTTGAAGCTAGCAAAGGCTACGGGCATTTTTAATGGATTTTGTCATGTTTTTTACTCACCTAGTGGTGATCATTCCCTTTTCTTTGCCTCCTCTCCAACAAGTTAGTCAATACAAACAAACAAAATGAAGAAAACAAGTAGAAATTGAAATTTAAGCCTTATTTATCAAATTTGACACAAATTGATTAAGGAAAGTAAATCCAATTTAATGAGACAAACTTCAATTTGTAAGCTTCTACAACTTTCAAATATTGTTCATACACCTCACCTTCTTACTGTGAATTCTCCAAAATGAGCTTAATGTTGGCTATGTTCTCCCTTTTATTTTGTTTTGCCAAAGCTTTCTCTTCGTTGTTATATCTAGTCTCTAGATTTTTAGTTCTTTTACAACCTGTCATCCTAAAACCACATACAATTCATTTTTTGAGAGTTAGATTCTGCAAAAATTCAATTTAATCAAAAGCTCAATAGAATTAATTGAAAGCGTTGTTAAAAATATTGAAAGCGCTGTAGGAAAAATTGAAAGCGCAGAAACAAATTTTAAAAGTGTTGTTTTAATAAGAAAATGAGCTTAAAGAAAACATTAAACACGCAGCATAATCCTTCAAAAGAGCTCAAGAGTCAGGGTGTACATGCTGAAAGAATGATAGATAGGATAATATAAAGATCAAATGCATAGTTTGGCTATGCAAAGGTGCACAACTTTGACGCGGAAGCATTGTTTCAGGCATTGGATGCGTTGCTTAAAACCTTATACGCGCTACAGAAACTATCAGATGCATTGTTTAACCTGTAAAATAGAGAAAAATAAAGGATATGCAAGAACAATATGATTTCTCTAAAATAAAAATTAATGAGGCCTAATGCCCCACGGTGGGCACCATTTTGTGTGCTATGAAAAGCACCTTCATAGGGTTAGTATTGTAAATAAATGAAAATAATAACTAAATTACCACAAAGAGTAAGCTATTTAAATAAATAAATGATAATTAAGCACTCTATGGACCTCTATTTACATTTTCTAATGCAAAGATCTCAGCAAGCTTCCATTAGTGACAGCTCTAAAATGAGAATTGAATGATAAGTAAACTAAAAGTCCAGTTCAAAATGAATTAAGCCTTAATTAGTACTAAATTTTCCTTGCTAGCTTAAAATTGTAAGAGGTTTGATGATATTCTTAGATTTGTGGATGATCATTGGTTGATTTATGCCTTGCTTTTATAGATTTTGGCAAGGGTAGGGGGTGTAGTTGAGTTGAGGTTAAGTCCATGGTTCCACCTTTGGAGACCATTTAAATGGATTGTCCTCAAAGCTTGGGACAAAGAGAAAAAATGGGTGGCCAAAATGCTCTCACCTTATGTGTGATTGAGATTCATTTTGAGCTTGATCCATGTGAGTTCAATCCTTATTTTCGATTGGTTGATGCATTTTCCTCCCATTTGGTGTTGAGGGAAAATTAGGATTTATTAATTGAATTTATTTAATTTGTTTATCCATGTGTACCCCTTAAATGGGTTGATTTGATTTAAATTAAACTATACAATTAATTAGATTAATTGCACCATTTATTGATTTATCATGATTTATTCGATTTAAATTGATTTATTGGTTTTTTATTTTCAATTAAATTTGGATTATGGCTTGATTGCAATTTTGCTTTGATTTTAGCTTGATTTGATTTTATTGCTTTGATTTTGCCTTGGTTTCTCACTTAAATTAATCTTGTCCATTTTCAGGTGATTACACTTCCATTTGACAAGATATTCTTTATACTTCTTACCTCTGGTACTTCTTCCAACTCTACTGGCCAAAATATTTTATATCTCTTCTATTTGCTTCTTAGGATATTGTTGTTCAACATGTGATCCATCACGTTCACTGAAATATACTTCATGAAACTCATACAAATCAGCAACATTGAATATAGGTAATATATCCATGTCATCCGACAACTCAACTTCATTAGCATTCCCTGAATCAAATCTCTGAAAGATCTTACATGGTCCAAACTTCCTCATCTTCATCTTGTTATATGTTCCAACAATAAATATACCCTTATTCAAATATACAATAACTTCATCTCCTATTTCAAACTCCTTATGTCTTCTCTTTTCATTTACTTTCTCCTTATACTTCTGATTCATTTTCTCCAATTGTTGCCTGAATTTTCATAACCTCTCCAAATTCCTCTCCTTCTACACTCATCTTAACCTCTTGACTGAAATCCCTCAATTTTAATACTCCCTTAGGATTCATCCCTATCACTATCTCAAATGGTTTCTTCCCTATACTCCTATTCGCCAAATTATTATATGCAAACTCAACTTGAGCTAGGACTAAATCCCAATTTCCAAACTTTTCTCTAACCAAACATCTCAATGAGCTCCCCAAACTTTTGTTTACTACCTTTTTTTGACCATTTGTTTGTGGATGAAATGTATAACTAAAATTTAAATCAATATTCATCTTCCTCTAAAGTGTCCTCCAAAAATAACCAACAAACTTACTATCTCTATCTGAAACTATGCTCCTAGGTGACCAATGCAATCTTGCAACCTCTCTAAACATTTTTTGTTAAATGTACCACATTTGTAGTCTTCTTACAAGGTATGAAATATGACATCTTGGAAAATCTATCCACTACCACAAATATAGAATCATTATCTCTCGGTGTCTTAGGAAAATTAAGTACAAAATCCATGCTAATGTCTTCCCAAGGTCTGCTTGGTACTATCAAAGGTGTATACAATCTAGTATTTTGGTTATTCCCTTTAGCAACTTGACAAACTCTACAACTCTGAATAAATTTTCTAACATCCTTATGAATCTGAGGCCAAAAGAAATTCTCACTTACCAAAGCTATTGTCTTTCGATACCAAAAAGTCCTTCTAATCCTTCACAATGTTTTTCCTCAATCAGATTATCCCTCATTGAACTCCTAAGTATACACAACTGAGATCCTTTGAATAACATGCCACCCTAAATGAAATAGTCCAACCATTTTCTTTGGTCTACTACATCAAGTTCTCTACAAGCTTTCCAAGGTTTGGAAAAATCAGGGTCATCCTCATACAAGTTCTTCAATTCATCAAATCCAAGCACTTCAAATCTCATCCTCATCAAAAGATTCCTTCTTTACTCAAGGCATCAACAACCTTATTTGATTTACCACTCCTATGTTTCAACACAAATGTATAACTTTGCAAGAACTCAACCCATCTCATATGTCATTGATTCAACTTGCCTTGAATATTCAAATACTACAAAACTTGATGATCGATATACAACACAAACTCTTTAGGCAATAGGTAATTTCTCCACTTCTTCAAGGCTTGAACTATGGCATTGAATTCCTAATCATAAACTGAATATCTTCTCTTTGCATCATTCAACTTCTCACTGAAATAAGAAATCAGTCTACCTTCTTGTGTTAATACTACTCCAATTGTGTTTCCACTTGTCTCACAATCCACTTGAAATACTTAATTGAAATCAGGTAAGGTTAGCATAGGTTGTTTAGTCACCTTTTTCTTCAATAATTCAAAAATCTTTTGTGCTACATACGTCCACTTGAAATCCTTCTTATCCCCTCTCATTGTCTCAGTCATAGGACTATAAACTGAACTAAAATTCCTAATGAGACTTTGATAGAAACTAGCCAATCCATGAAATGATCTTACCTCCCCAACACTTTAAGGTGTAGGCCATTCAAAAATTTCCTTAGCCTTCTCAGTATCCATCTTTAAACCATCCATAGATATCACAAAACCCAAATATACTATCTCCCTTTTCATGAAAGAACACTTCTTGATATTTATCAACAATTTCTCTTCCCTTAATCTCTGCAATAGTTGTCTTAGATGCAACAATTTTTCCTCCTTATTCTTACTGAAAATTAGAATGTCATCAAGATATACAATCACAAACTTACCCAATAATTTATTCAACACTTCATTCATCAACCTCATTAAAGTACTAGGTGCATTGGTAAGTCCAAAAGGCATCACTAGCCACTCATACAAACCTTCATTTATCTTGAATGCAGTCTTCCACTCATCTTTATCTTATTCTGATATGATGATATCTGCTCTTCAAATTAATCTTTGTGAAATACTTAGCTCCACTCAAACAATCCATTATATCATCCATCCTAGGAAAAGGAAACCTATACTTCATGTTTGACTTTCCTATTAGATCAATAACTAGGCAATGAAACACAATTCAGGGATTGGACATCCACCTTGAGTAGCTATCTTTCTTGCAAAGAACACTCATTTACTTGTCAACCTAACGTAGGGTGGGGATGGAGGATCCAACAATGGATAGCCCAAACCTACACCAACACTTATAACAACAACAACCACAACGGAATACAACAATATAATGCTTTAAAATAGAATTTCATTCAACATGCATAGTTGTGAGACCTTCTGGGTTTCGGCCTTATACAATGAAATTACAAAAGTGTTTCAATAATCTCCTAGCTATTCCAGCTCTAGAACACATCAGCAACTGATGGAAACACTAAGGCAAATCTAAACTTGAGCTCGTAAGCCTCCAATCAATCTCCTTGTCTCTAAGCATGCAAACCACTAGCTCTGCTATTACAATATCAGATAAATCATCTAATCTTCAAGATCTCACAAGATCTAATTATGATTCTAGTCTACTCTTCTCTACATCCTCCTTCTCTACTACAACAACCCAAGCTCCCAATATATAACCAACTAAGCCACAAGTCATCCAGTCAGGCATTAATTACATTATAGGTCCACCCTAGGGAGAGAAACCAAAACTAAATAAAGAAATAAAAAACATGATGCAAAGATATATTTAGGTCCACACATGATACAAGAACATATACCGAACTCCACAAGATCCAACTCCCTCATAAGGAACCGCGCAAGGTGAAACAGTCCATGTTTCATGTGAAACTAGTGGAAAATCGATACCGAAGGAAAATGAAGATAAATCCCATATCCAAATGAATTAGGATGTTCAATCTTAGGATAATGCTCAAGAATAGGTCCACAACACTGCATTAACTTTGCAAAGTAAGAAACCAACAACAGCAACAACTACAAAACAAACAACAGACAGGTACAGGAATAGAAAATGTTTTTGGTGATGCAAGATTGGTCAAGACCCGAGATGCTCTTGCATCACAACCTAGGGTACATGAACTTGAAATGGGTCAACATTGTATGTGCACTAAGTTCCTAGTAAGGCCATGCTATCCTATATCTTAAGGAAAACAATGTTCAAAGTTAAATGCTTGGAATGGAAATAATTTAAATGCTTGACAAAATTGAAATTCTAAAGTTAAACCTATACAAACCACTATAGAAAAGTTTAGAATATGCAAAAAAGAACTACTTTGTTTGCCTTGGCTACATGAACAGTCAAAGGAAATCACTTCTAGTGGTTGCAAGAAAAAAAAAACTTTGAAACTTGTAAATAAAGTTGAATGAAACTAATGCTAAAATTGAAAAGGACTATTCCCAAGTGGGCCTCCTTGGATGAGTATCCAAAACTCAGTTACACACTATGAACTCAAAATTTCATTACTTTAATATTCAAACATCAAAAAGTACTTGATTAAAAAGCATGACTGATACTTAACTAAAACTGTATTGAAACTAGAAAATGCTATTACATGGAATCTTATCTAATTGAGCTAACTTTTGAAGAAGTTTTAGCTTCATATTTATAACCAAAGCTCTAACTAACTGCTTCTAACTAATCCATGCCCAAAGGAATATGCAGATGAAATTATTACTTAAACTAGAAAGAAGGAGATTCAACCATTAAATGAGGAATGATTAACTATCAAGTACATCAGGATTAAATATAGATTTGTCCCCTCTTTCCTAGATTTACTCCATACTTAAGAATGATCATTTAAAGTCTTGAATTTCTCTACAAGTTGTAACCAATTCATCTTTTGATTGTTTCCATTTTGATCCTAGCTAAACTGATTTGACATGGTCCCCAAACATGACCTTGAGTGCCAATGCTTATTGTACTACTCCATTAATCATCCTACATTGTAATATTAATATACACAAAATATATGCAACACATATATATTCATCCATCATTAGAGTAACCATTTATTGAACCATAATTAAGACTAATATATATATATATATATATATATATATATATATATATATATATATATATATATATATATATATATATATATATATATATATATATATATATATATATATATATATATATATATATAACCATATAAAAGTGTCTTTAACCCATCACAAAGATATTGAAGTATAAGTTTTAGGTCTATGATACCAAGTCCATCAGGCTGACTAAAGACAACTAAAAACCAAGTACATGACAAACTATGACACAATCTAGGAACATGACAGAGAAAATAGAGCAAAGTGACATAATCATTGAGCCAATGTTTAAGCTCATCATTTTTCCCCCAACTTAATCCATTGTTGGTCCTCTAGAAACTGAAAAAATTTCTAATCTTGGCATGTATCCTAAAATCACCAACAGTTCCCTACCCAGTGCCACCCTATGCAAGACTCCAATAAAACCCTTTGATCTTTTCCAACTTATCCCACCTCTAACAATTTGCCTCTTCATTATAGACTTCATCATTAGTACTGCAACTATATAATGGCCACAATTTAGTGCAGGAGGTTGAAAGGTCAAGCGTAACCAATCTTGTTGCTTCACTCTACCTAGATTGATATACTTTGGTGCCCGTTGCATTGTTTCTCTATAGTTGACAATGGAATGGGGTTTTAATTTCTTGATTTCCATAGGTAAACTATTTCACCTTTGGACCAAGTTTCCAATCACAATTTTCCCCTCAACTCTGATCATCCACTCAAATTCCCTATAAGCTTCTTCTCTTAAGGGTAGAATCATTTTCCTAAAGTTGTCACTTGGTAAGCCATAAAGTAGTTTCAACCAATCATAATACAACACCCTAGGTTGTCTGGCTTCAAGTCTAAAGGGAAAAAGTGCATCATCCTAAAAATTTAGCACCCATTTATTTGGAATCTCTATGACCTATTAAGTCTCAATTTAGTGATTTCTGAGATTTGAATGTGTTTATGCTTGATTTCCCACTCCTCTTATCTTCTCTCCTTGAAACTCTTCCCAAATCCCGAGACAATTTTCAAAAATTTGTCTCTTCAAGACTATGAAAAAGTTGACCTTGTCTTGAGGATTAGGTCAAAGTTGGTCTTTTCCTTGGGAGGTTAATTCTTAGTGAGCTCTATGCCCAATACAGGGGTGTTTCTTTTCCCAATCCTAATTGTGGTCGGCCTACCAATTTTGAACCCTGAAATGAGTATAAAAGGACATGAAAGCTCCTCATTTTGACATCCACAATTACAATCAAGATTTCATGTGCAATCAACTTTTGGTGATTTCAAGTGCAATCAAGCTCTTTTGGATTCAAGATTTGAAGGCAAGACTCCCAATTCAATATCTCCAAGCATTTTTCCATTCAAGATCCATTCAAAGGTAATCTTCTCTCATTGATGCAAGTTTTACTCTTCCATGATGGCCAAGTACATGAATTCACAAGCAAGAAAGAATATCCACATACATTCTTCTTTCCTCTTCTTATCCATTAAGGTGATCAAGCATATATTCATTCAAGATCTAGGATATTGAAAGTGTAGATCAATTGCATTCACAAGGACATCCTTGATTCTAAAACACATCTCAATCAAGAATTCATACATCTTCATGGGTTTATCGAATCCTAACATCCATCCTTGAGGGCTTTACAAGCAAGGTGAATACTTACATTTTTCTTGTTTTACATGCTCTCCTTATTTCATTTCAAGGTTAATTCCTATATAGGGGCCTGACCAAGGAAATACCCTTTCGACAATAATTTCCCCCTTTTCTTGTGTACAAGATAGGTGACGAAGTTACGGATTTGGATTTTCAAAGTTTCAAAACCAGTGATTGATCCTTCATAAAATTCAATAGTTTTTGTGCTTCTAGGACTAGGTCAATTGGGTCCCAAGTTGGCATTGTCCTGGGGATTTTTAATTTTCACAGTTGGGAGTTATAGGTCTCAAGGTTCCATATCCAAAACGGTTTTAAATTTTGATAGTTATCTGATAGGTTTTTGCAAATCTAAAGCTCACTTGTCCTCTCCTAGCTCTCAAGGTGAGTACATCATTCTAATTTTCCTTTAGCACTTACTTTGGTACATTAGATCTAATATCATACATTGCTAGCTATCATTTCCTTTTTCATTTCATAAGTGTTTTTCATACTTTACATTTTATATACATACATTATGTTTGTACAAGGAAATACCCCAAAATCACCCCTTTTGCCTAGATCATGCATCAGTACCCCTTTATCCTTTTGGGTTGTGCTAATCAAATTTGGCCTAAGAGTGGATTTTTTAATCCAATGTATATGGGCAGTGGGGATCTACCCTTGATAACCATTTCCCATATCATAGTTTGGTGAGCCCACTTCTTTCATGCATTATATTTTTTTGATCTTGGTGTTAGATCTCCTTTGCATTGCATTTACATATCTAGATCTACCTTGTATGCATTTTCATAGTCACCATTTACATTACATCTTTGCTAAATTGTATGCAGTTTAGATCTATAGTTTCATGTTTCATATTACATGCTTAAATTTGATAGTTAAATTTGCTTGATTTGCATATTTCTTTCAAATTGCATTGTATCTCTCTTTCCTTTCATTCCCTTGTGTATGAGCCTTGTCACTTTGATTCTAACCTATAGCATTCCATTTAGAAGAAACCATAGACTCATGGGTTCCTTTGAACCTGAACCCTCCTAATTTTATAGGAATCTTGATGACACCAATATGAATCTTAGCGATCCTAATCCGATCACGGAAAATAAATCTTCTCATTATTCTCATGATGAAGATGAAGCATTAATATTTCTTCCTTCCCAAGTCCAAAAAATTACCCATGAATTTTAAAAGTTTGAACAATGGTTAGCTCAAGAGAATCATAATCCTTAGGTTCTTTCTGTTGTAGAAGGCTTAACGACACTTATTCATCATGATGAATATGATATTAACCTCTTGCCTACCATTTCTCATCTTATCTTTGTTATACCTACTACAAATTTTGAAACCTCTTTACCTATCTCTACTTAAATTCCTAGTGTCTCCACTTATGCTCCACCTATCATCACAAATTCTATCCAAACTTCCAATCATATACACGTGACTCTTCCTAATCCTATTATTCTATTCATTCAAGTGTTCCTTGTGTTTCATTTCCTTCATCTATTCCCACTCACCTTAGTGTTCCCTTTTCATATTCAAACATTCCTTCTATTTCCAACAACGTTCCTAAGATGTCTCATGTTTCTCCTCCCACCATTTCTTCTATTGACTCCACCATTAATAGCTTATCTCAAACTGTGTCTTCTTTGTAACAACAAATTTCTTCTATGACTCAATCAAAGTTCAACATTCCTACTTGTGACATTTCTAGTCCTTTATCTATGGATATTATATGTGCTTTTATCCCATGAAGTATTGAAATTCCTCATTTTGAAACTTATAATGGTAAGGGTGATCCAAGGAATCATGTCAAAAATTTCCAAACCTTGTGTAGTGATTTCTCTCATGACCATAGGTTCATGGAAAATTTATTTACTAGAACCTTTCGAGACAAAGCCTTGCAATGGTATTTTTCTTTGCCTCCTTATTTCATTGATTCCCTTCACAAGCTTTCTAATGCTTTCATTCAACCATTTCAAAATAACATTGGTCCTAAAATTTCTTTGACTGATTTAATGCATTGTAAATAAGGTGTTAAAGAAAAAGTTAGTGATTTCATTCATAGGTTTAAGCATTTGCATGCTCAAATTTATTATCATGTGCCTGATGATGATATACAATGCATTTTTATTACTAATTTACAAAAAGACATTAGAGATAAGATTCATCTTTCGAGTTCTCTTCATTTTCCCAATTGTGTGCAATGCTTCATCATTATCAAATTCAAGTGAGTCAAATTGAGAGAAAAACTTCAATGGATCTTATTCCCATTGTTAAGACTGATGCCACATCCAATTTTAGTATATTTCAAAAACTGAACAACTACATCATAATCAACAATTCATCCTTTGTCATCTATTTTTAGACATCCTCGTACTTATACTTATCTTTCTGAATATTTGCATAATGTGATGATGAAGTTAGTGAAATATAATGTGTCGACACTTCCTCCTATCAAATCAATTGACCCATACAAACCTAAGTCCAAATACTTTGATCCCAAAGCTTTTTGTCAACACAATTGCCAACCTAGTTATGATTTTCAATTGAGAAATGTTGTTCAAGATCTTATTGGTTCTAATGCTATATATGTAGATGCTAATAATAAAAATGGAAACAAATCAGTTGTGCCTCCTTATCAAAAATTTTAAATCTACACCAATCCTTTTCCATCTCATTCAACCAATACTATTTATCAACCTTCTTCTTCCTAGTGCATTGACTATGATGAGAAAGTTATTGAAGCTAATCATGTTGTCAACCAAGTTGAGCATGTTAAAGCTAAACCTCAACCTCAGTCTTGATCTTGCATTACCTTTGATCTTGCTGAGACAATTAAGACACCAGATGGTCCTCTCTATATTGTCTCTAGGGTTAATGGCATTTCTTCTCATGGTACCCTTGTTGATCCCACTTGCATGGTGAATGTGATAACTAAAGGGCATCTTTTTAGTAAACAATTGTAAAAATATTTTTATGATAAATTTGATGTCTTGAATCAAAATTGTAATATTTTCCTTTATTCTTCCCACGGTTCCATTTCATTTCCTACGGAAGTTGGTGGTAAAACTTTAGACACTAGTTTCACTGTTATTCCCACTTCTAATCAATTTCAAGTTAAGCTTGGTCTTCCTTGGCTTACCTCCATGAAATCCATGGCTTCTCCTATTCATAAATGTGTTAAATTTATTCATAATGGAGAGATCATGATTGTTAATCATAGTCTTTATCATCCTTCCATACCTCAATACTCAGTTGAACTTGATTTCTTTTGGCCTTCCATGCCTCAATCCACTCAAACCTATCCTAACTATCTCTTTCGATCATACCAAGCCTACAAGATTAAAATGATTTGTGAATTTATAAAACCTAAGAATGGTCCAAGACATGGACTTATTCCTACACCACTTATACCTCCTTTAAATGATTATGTTCCACCTCCTATTTCTTATACACATCTTCTTCCTCTCATCTCTCAACCTAGTGTGGTTCCTTCAGTTCTTCCTTCTAAACAAGAAAAGGACTTGATGTTGATTGATCCTATCTCAAACAAAATTTATAGAAATACCAAGCATAATTGTCATGCTGGTGATCATCATCACAAACTTTGTACTAGATCCCTTCATTGTGTTAGAAATAGGGAATACTGAGAGGGGGGGGGGGGGTGAATCAGTATTCTACAAACTTTTCTATTCGCCTAATTATGGATATAACATATTAAATTGATACTTGCAAAACAAAGTAAACTAAATGGCATGCATAGAAATAAATCAAATGAACTCATAACACCATGTTTTGTTCTTGAGGAAACCCTGGCCAAGGGAAAAACCCGGTGGGGATGATACCCACAACAATCCACTAATCAAAAGTATCTGGTAAAGGATGTTGACCCTGTTAGGAGTCTATTACATACATATAGTGTCTCAGTCCTGATTAAGGGACTCTAGGCCTTGTTAGAAGCCTCAACCCTGCTAAGAGTTGGTAGTACAAATAGAATGATTACAAGATGAGCCCATTGCCCAAACATGTAATGTACAATGATTTTTTATTACAAAAAGGGTAAGGTATATAACCTTTCACTGCTGGTGAATAGATTTCCTATTCTTATCTATCTCTTTACAACTTCTCATCAATTTCTTTCTCATGTATATGTCATACTACATACTTCGCATTACATATGTCTTACATTTATACAAGTTATTAAGAATAATAACCTTTCACAGTCGGCTTTACAAAACATAAAGCATTTTACAAAATACACATTAACTTGCACTGCCCAAGGGTTAACATCTAGGATGTCATCCCTTAAATGATTAAGTTATTATTTTGATAAACAAAATAATCCCTTAACTTTCATATTGATTCTGTCTTCTTTCTCTGCTTAGTCGGCTCTAACTTTGTCTTCAATAATTCTGCAATAACTCATTATGTACATTTCGTACAGACTTGCGCTTTTAGGTGAGTCTTCAACATACATCAAAGTATCCATGTTCAAGTGCGCAAGCACCGAACTTACTCCTATCAACATTGCTATCAAAAATTGTCTCTGGTTAGACTAGAAAATCCTGCTTATACTTAGACAATTTACTCTGCGCTCTGACATAACTGCTTGCTATCATATTGCGATCTTCATACTGATTATATGTTGCCATAATGATAAAAAATTGATATCCTACTCAGCCAAATTGCCAAAAATATCCCCCTTTCTCATTGGTGGCAACATATAGGAAAATTGGCTAAGTCATACAAAACTTCAAAATTGTGGCCATTCAAAAGATTCTTTACTATCCTTATATCTCCAAAATATCTTATATCATCTATACTCCCCCTAGGAATATGCTTCCATATATGCTATACAAAAAACTGTCTATACATCTTAAAATTTTCTGCTATCACTCCCCCTTTGACAACAATGACAAAAAGGGTGTCAAAATTGTGTAACAAAAATGTTTACCTTAGATTCAAAATTGCAAAGCCGGTAGGCTTGCAAAACAATCTGAAAAATTTACCTTTAAGCTTTCTATCTCCTTCTCCCATGCCTTCTTAACAGTGTCTAAAACACTAAGGAGTGCACATAAACCATACGATGCAATTTCACATGCATGAAGGTTTGCATAGTTGAATTTATCATAAGATGTCTTTGATGAAAGACATTCTTCCAATTGGCCTTCAATGATGCTTATCTTAATTGAAATGTGCTCTCTTAGAAGAATGAATCTTCTCAATTTCTTTTCTTTCTCTTCACTAAGAATTCTTATTTCATCATACAATTTACTTATTTTCTTCTCAAGATCAGAAATCTTCACATTTGGGATGGATAAAAGATTTACCTATGTTTGAATTTCCACCTCTTTTTCTTTTATCTTTTCTGTCAAATCTGATACATGATTCTCTAATTTTGTACACTGAATGTACAAGGCTTTACCTCTGTCCAAATTCCTTCTAAGTTCCTTAATACATACATCCAGATTATTAATATCATTCTTGATATTCTGACATATGTCTTGAAATATTTTGGCCCCATAGGCTACTTGAGCTTTTACTATAGCTATGTCTTATAAGTTGGTGAATTCACTGTCAAATGCCTTCACAACTTCTTTAGCTTTGACATGTGGATCTGCCTCTGATATCTGACTGGTTACAATACTCTACAACTTCTCTATCACTTCAAGCAATGCTCCTTCAAGGCTTTTCACTTTATTGTTTTTACCAATGATTTTGTTTAAGGATGAGATCAACTCTATCTGATCATCATCATCAACTTCTTTTCCAAGATTTACAAAAATAG
The DNA here is from genome assembly GCA_027943335.1 of Chamaecyparis obtusa. Taxonomy (NCBI): domain Eukaryota; kingdom Viridiplantae; phylum Streptophyta; class Pinopsida; order Cupressales; family Cupressaceae; genus Chamaecyparis; species Chamaecyparis obtusa. The sequence goes on from BSBK01007007.1 coordinate 257,465, forward strand.
ATTCTAACTGTGGTTTTTCTGCTGTTGTCTTAGGAGTGGGACTGATTTCTACTTGACTTTGTGCTCCCTCCTAACTTGCTATCTCTGTGTTTACCTGAATCTCTGCTTACTTTTTCTCTTCTTTACTTGTTTTCTTCCTTTCTTCCTCTACAACTATTGTGTCCTATTCTTGCATAGCTGAATTGTCAACAATGTTTTCAAGGTTGCTAAAAGGATTGTCATTACTATCCAGTGTAATACTTGTTCCTTCCACATTCATTATTTCATCTTCAATGTTAATTGATGGTGGTGGAGAGGGACTTTTCTAGTGCTCAACTTCCAAAGCTTGATCTACTGCACTTGTGTGCTTACTAACACCTGTGGTCATTACTTTTACAACTGCCTATTCTATTTCCTTGTTAACTTCTTCATAATTTCCTCCCATTATCATAATTGTTCTTCTTTTTTTTCTTAAGTGAGTATTAAGATCTTTCATTATTTCCTTGAAATGATCTTCATTCTTAATATCAAAGAGCTTTCTCACAAAATTTTCTCTTATCTTATTGTCCTCTTCAACTGCTCTCTTCTTTCTGTTCACTAATTTCTCAAAAAATTCATCCAATATCTTCCCTTGAATACTATCAAATTTCTTATTAGCTAGTAACATATGTCTGACAATTGCATTCTCTAAGTTCAATTTCTCTGAATAATCATATAACTCATAGTATTTGTTCATATTTGGAAAATCTCCATCATTAATGATTGAAGCATTCACTTTTTCTATCTTTGGTTTCCATTTTCTCTTATTGCTTCCAATTTCTTTATCATCTTTTATTTCAAATACATGTCTAGGAATAGGGGTGAAAATAGTCGTTTGTCTCTTTTGTGGCCCACTTGCCATTTCCTTAACTCTTTTTGTTGGAGCGGTGGTGGAAGATCTAGTAGATTTCCTTGTTTCTTGCACCACTTCAACTTTTATTTCCTTTTCTGTAACTTGTGCTTCTTTAGTTTGAGCTGCAACTGATGCGAAGGGTGGAATAGACAAAACTTCCTTCTGTCCAATGTCTCTTATGTTGTTGTGGTATGCTTTTCCACTAGAAATTCTTGTTCTGACATTCCTGTATCCTTCAGAATTTTCTTGATAGTGCTTTCTACTCTTTTCTTTGATAACTTTTCTTCTTGCAAAGACTTTGCAGAGTTAAATTTCTCCTCATAAGTTCCAAGTCCAGAACTGCTTGCATCCATTTTGCTTTTCAATAATCTATTCACATATTCTTCTATCTCATTTTTAGATACTTCATATCCAAGAGGATCTATGAATTCTACTCTAGGTTCAACTACTTCAACAAAAGTAAAGTCAGTGTCAACCATGAAATATATTTCATCTTTGTACTTTTCTACTACAGCATGTGGTATCCTTGATCTTTTCCTCATCTGATTCTGAAATGTTTTGATTACCAAGGTTGTGCTCTCATTAACCTTGTATATAGGGTGTCTCAGATACACCTTGTTAATTCTTTCCATAGTAGTCTTGTTGTCATTCCAATAATCTCCAATAGTGTATGGGAATCTTCTTCACAAATGAAAAAACATGTATGTGATAAGGGTTGAGAATCTGAATTGTGAGTTCTTGGTTTTCTTTATCTTTTCAAGGTTCTCAAATAGCTGAATTCTCAAGATTTCACACATATCTACTTGAACTTTCTCTACACACATCAAATAAGTTGCATGAATCATACCAGTTGCCATGTCATCTTCTCTAGAATTAGCACAAAATTTAGATGTTAAGATCTTACACACATATCTAACATCATCTTGTATTATCTTGTTGATTACAATTCCTTTACCATTATAGGGTGATTTAGTATTGTCCAGTACTATCTTCTTAACATTCTTCTCATTAAAAGGTATAACTCTAGATTTTGACAAACCAGTTACCTCATGAATTAGGTTTGCTGTGATGTCTATTACTCTGTCATCTAACCAAAATTTCCCATTGTGAATTCTACTTATATTATCTTTGTGCATTTGTCATCTTCAAATTCATAGTTCAATGAATATTTCACAATTTCATTTTCCTTTAAGTGTTCAAACCCTACTTTCACTGACATATCCTGATTATATATCTTTTCATATTCCTTAATCACACTACTATCACTGATGGTTCCAAACTTGCATTTAAAATAACCTTTTACATCTTCCAAATGTAAAACTCTATCTGGAACGGTCAATAAAGCGAGACTAGGGTCTTCTTCTAAGGGCTCTACTGGTTCCCTTTTGATTTTAGGTCTAACTGTATCTCTTATGTTGTGAATAAAAGAAACATCCATATCTTCTGCAAATGCTTTAACTGTCTGATAGATTTTCTTAGTAAAATACCTCAATTTCATGATTTAGGGCTTTGCATAGATCCGACATGAAATTCTTTTACCAAATCTTGCAAATTGCTTTCAATCACCATTGCTTTGATCTCCTTATCGTGTGTAGTCTCTTGAATGATTAACTAATACCGATCATAAGCTTTTAATCTCAATATTCTAACATTGCATTCAATTATTTTGCCACTTCTTTCCAAAAAGTTGTTCCTGTTTCCTGTAAAACTTTACACTTCTTGCGAACTTGCATATATTCATATTAGCTCATGCACTCTTAACCATAGCATTAATACATCATATAATACCTCATATTAACTGTGCAAGACTCAATTCATTCTATACTAATTTCTATATTATCCTAAGTCATATTCTAATGCATTATTTATGAATTTAAGTACTTTGAGATGGGTTAGAAAGAGGTTCACACTTACTATCAGATACTTCACCTGTCTGATTACCTTGTGTGCTGAATGTGTCTCCTTGATTTGTACCTTTAACAAATTTCACTTCTTCTGAATTTCAACAACATCCTTTCTAATTGTTGCTTGCATTCTCATTTCTTCTTGTGTAGTTCTTGTTGTTCGGATTTCTCATGTTGTGCATTCTACAAAATCTTTTTGTATGACCAAATTTGTTGCATATCTGGAAAACTATTCCATTGTTTCCATATCTCGGTCCTATTTGGTTGATTTGTGATCTGTAATTCCTGGCAATGTGTCCAACCTTGTTGCATCTATAACATACTACTCCATTTATTTTATTCATATCTTCAATAGGTCTCTTATCTACATGGTTAGTATCTCTAAACATTCTACTATTATTATTATCATTAGATCTAGGCTTCTTACATTCAATAGCTCTATGTCCAAAACCATGACAATTATAACAATAACCATTGAGAGGTTTAAATTTCTTACCTGTGTAATCTTTCTTCATATGACCAAAAGTATTACATGCAAAACATCTTCCTTTGAATTATCTTTGCGTAGCTTTAGGTTGATCATCTTCTTTAGGTGGATTAGGTATATCTTCAGATTTGTTAGCTTCATCAGATTTCTTTTCATCTGTGTTCTCATAGACTTTCAGATCTGGTTCCTTGCTTTCTTCACTTACCTTAGATGAGTTAAATCCAAGACCGGTTTTGTCATAGAATGGCTTTTGATAAGACTTTTGTTCATCAATATTTTCATTGGTGGAATACAATCTTTCAAGATGTTTCTTAGACTAAGTCAGTTCTCCTTTCACAATTGTATTGTATTTTTCAAGTTCAGCATACTATAATTTGGTTTTCTCAAGTTCAGATGTCACTTTGCATAGTTTAGACTTCAGATCTTCATTTTCATATTTCAAATTTGATTCATTCTTGTTGTTTCCATCTTTCAAACTTAACTTCAGATTTGCTATCTTTAATTCATGTTTAAGGATCTCATTTTCTTTTTCCAGATTTTCATCACAATCTTCAATTTGAATTGTAGATTCCTTCTTTGATTTCAATTCTTCTACTTTTTCTTTCAGTTTCTCAAAGAAGTTCTTTTCATCATCATATTTTCCTTTCAGAGTATTTCTTTCTTCAATAAGCATATCAATCTATTTAAGAGCTTCTTCAAGATTCTTCTATAGTTGATCCATATCCATATATATCTTACTCAAGCTTCTAGGCTTTCTCTGAATGATTCTTTTCCGAGTAACTAAGCTCTGGTACCAATTGTTAGAAATAGGGAATACTGAGAGGGGGGGTGAATCAGTATTCTACAAAATTTTCTATTCACCCAATTATGGATATAACAGATTAACTTGATACTTGCAAAACAAATTAAACTAAATAGCATTCATAGCAATAAAGCAAATGAACTCATAACACCATGTTTTGTTCTCAAGGAAACCCTGCCCAAGGGAAAACCCCGGTGGGAATGATACCCACAATGATCCACTAATCAAAAGTATCTGGTAAAGGATGTTGACCCTATTAGGAGTCTATTACATACATATAGTGTCTCAGTCTTGATTAAGGGACTCTAGGCCTTGTTAGAAGCCTCAACCCTGCTACGAGTTGGTAGTACAAATAGAATGATTACAAGATGAGCCCACTGCCTAAATATGTAATGTATAATGATTTCTAATTACAAAAAGTTTAAGGTATATAATCTTTCACTACTGTCGAATAGCTTTCCTATTCTTATATATCTCTTTACAACTTCTCATCAATTTCTTTCTCATGTATATGTCATACTACATACTTTGCATTACATATGTCTTACATTTATACAAGTTATTAAGAATAATAACCTTTCACAGTCGGCTTTACAAAACATAAAGCATTTTACAAAATACATCTTAACTTGCACTGCCCAATGGTTAACATCTAGGATGTCATCCCTTAAATGATTAAGTTATTATTTTGATGAACAAAATAATCCCTTAAATTTCATACTGATTCTATCTTCTTTCTCTGCTCGGTTGGCTCTAACTCTATCTTCAGTAATTCTACAATAAATCATTCCATATAGACTTGCGCTTTTAGGTGAGTCTTCAACATACATCAAAGTATCCATGTTCAAGTGTGCAAGCACTGAACTTACTCCTATCAACATTGCTATAAAAAACTGTCTCTGGTTAGACTAGAAAATCTTGCTTATACTTAGACAATTTACTCTAGGCTCTAACATAACTACTTGCTATCATATTATGATCTTCATAATGATTATATGTTGCCATAATGACAACAACTTGATATCCTACTCAGCCAAATTTCCAACACATTGTGCTTCTCAAAATATTGCTTCACCTCATACACCTCCTCATACTTTGCTTCCCTTTGACGAACCCATGTTTGAGCCCATGAAGGAAGTGAGTTTAAACAAAGTGAAAATGAACAAACATGACAATGCTATTCATATCTTATATTCTATTATAATTAATCTTGATGATGATGTTCATGATACTAACAATGATCTACTCATGATAGTAATTCTTATGACATGTATGAGACTATTGATATTGATCATGATTTACCAGCTATTCTTTCACAACAATTATCTATCACTCCTAGTAATGAACATAGTAACCTATCCTCACAATATGGTCCTTTTTTGGAACTAGTTATTGTTCCATTTGTTGTGCTTGATGTCCCTCCTCTTGCAAGTTTCCCACCTTCCCTAAACACTATCAACCGAGATAGGGGGGCAAGCAATAGGTTTGAATAGCTCCTCTTGTGCAGTGGATTTTATGTGTTTTCCTGTTGTAATGTGCTTGTTATATTTTTTGTTTAGATTTCTTTAAATGACCCTTTTTTCTCTATTGGCACAAGGTGATAAAGGAATTTCCATATTGTAAACATTGTTCTATTTGTATCTCTCATTTTCCATATGTTGTTACATGTTATGTTGTACCTATGCCACTATTCATAAATGTTCATTTGTGTTGTTTGATAGGGATGATACAAAATGATACACCTATTCTTTTTGCTCTCTGTGATGTCTATCCAAAAAGACTCTTCTTTGTAACTCTTACATGCTTTTCTTCCATTGTGTTGTAGTTCTACTTCCTTTGGGGAATGATGACATTTCATTTTGACATAGTATTTTCACATATTTTCATATTATTATACTGACCCTATAGTTGGTACATCCCTTTCATGTGCTCATTTCCCTTGATTTGTCCTTTCTTGGGGGCATTTTATAGTAGAAACATTTTTCGTGGATGCATGTACGCTCTATTAAAGAAATTGCTCCCATTATGGCATTTTTAATCACTTTAATGTGGGGGTATACACTTCACTCATATTTTTCACACATACACACACACACACACACACACTATTCCAATGATGCTTTGCATTTGGATCCCTTAATGGATACAATTTCCTTAAGGATAGATCCTCCTTTTCTTTTCCCTTAGGGCATATCACTCATTTGGATCCCTTATGGGTATACTTTCCTTAAGGAAAAACCCTTCCTCTCCTTTTTGGCCCCTAAGGAAGATTGCCTTCCCTTACTATAGGTCATTCATTTTCCAGATCCCTTATTAGATACACTTTCCTTAAGGACATATCCTTGATGGATTGACTAGCATGGTACACAAACTTGCTAGAACTTTTAATGCCATCTTTTTTAGCACCTTCTTTGTGTGGTTCATAATAAGACACACAATCTTCTTAGACTAAGATGATCTCTCTCTCTCTCTCTCTCTCTCTCTCTCTCTCTCTCTCTCTCTCTCTCTAGCGATGTCTCTCTTATCTTAGTTTTGGATTTGATGAGGACTTAACTCAGTTGGGGGCTTGATGTTTCCTTATCTCCTTGACCTTAATAAGATCATCTTATGCATTTGATCAACTTTACTATGAGCATGAGTTTTCCGCATACTCCTACTAAAGTAGGCACTAAATGTACCATCCTAAAAAGTTAGCACCCATTTCTTTGGAGACTCTAGGACCTATTAGGCCTTGAGATTTCATGTGCAAGAAACTTTTGGTGATTTCAAGTGCAATCAAGCTCTTTTGGATTCAATATTTGAAGGATAGAGTCCCAATTCAAGATCTCCATGTATTCTTTCACTCAATATCCATTCAAAGGAAATCTTCTCTCATTGATGCAAGTTTGTCTCTTCCATGAGGGCCAAGTAGAGGAATTCACAAGAAAGCAAGGAGATCTACATCCATTCTTCTTGCCTCTTCTTCTCCATTGAGGTGATCAAGCATATATTCATTCAAGATCTAGGATTTGGAAAGTGTAGACCAATTGCATTTGTGAGGACATCCTTGTTTCTACAACACATATCAAGCAAGCATGCATACATCTTCATGGGTTTATCAGATCCTAAGATCCATCCTTGAGGGCTTTACAAGCAAGGTGAATACTTACATTTGTCTCATTTTACATGTTCTCCTTATTTCATTTCAAGGTTAATTCATATATAGGGGCTTGACCAAGGAATTCCCCTTTCCACAACAATTCCCCCTTTTACTTATGTTTAAGAACATGTGACAAAGTTACAGATTCATATTTTTAGAGTTTTGGAACCAGTGACTGATCCTTCATAGAATTCAATAGTTTTTGTTCTTCTACGACTCGGTCGAATTGGGTCCCAAGTTGGCATTGTCCTGGGGCTCTTCAATTTTCACAGTCGGGAGTTACAGGTCTCAGGGTTCCAGATCTAGAATAGTTAAAAATTTTGACAGTTATTCGATAGGTTTTTCTAAATCTGAAGCCCACTTGTCCTCTCCTAGCCCTCAAGGTGAGTACATCATTATCATTTTCCTTAAGCACTTACTTTGGTACATTATATATAATGTCTTACATTGTTGGTTATAATTTCCTTTTTTATTATATAAGTTTTTTTCATACTTTACATTTTATATACATACATTTATGTCCGTACAAGGGAATACCCCAAAATCACCCCTTTTGTTAGATCGTGCATTAGCACCCCTTCATCCTTTTGGGTTGTGCTGAAAAGATTTGTCCTAAGGGTGGGGTTTTGTATTCTAATGTATATGGGAAGTGGGGATCTACTCTTGATAACTCTTTTCCATATCACAAAAAGAATACTATGTTCCTTCTCTCCACATGCATGTGACTGCTCTCTTAGACTAATCTCATTGTTGATCCATGGCATCAATTCTCTCAAATGAATATCCCTAATATAGAGAAGGGGATTTCATTTAGTATCCATTGAAACTGCATAATTGTGCAGATAAAATTCACAGAGTAAATTCCTAATGGCTGTAGGGGATGGTTGGTATACCTGGTAGAATTCTTGAGGGGTATCCAAGGTGGGTATTTTGTCTTGGATAATTCTCATTAAATGAAACAAAATATGCTTCTCTTTCAAACAAAAATCATAGACCCTAGGTGAAATCCTACATACAATAAGTTGATAGACTAAGTCAACTATGGTATCCATCTTATGTTTGAGAAAATCAATTTCTAGCTTCTGATTGTCCTTTTAGACTTTCTGATTATCAATTATTCTTTTCATTTGAGCCTTCTCAATTTCCATTCAATTTTCTTAGATTGTATATCTTTATAAAAATCCAAAGATAATGAATGACAAGTAAGAGAGCTAGGGGGTTATGTTCAAATATTATTTCCCTCTTACCTACATGATTTGTGCTTGACTCTGTCTATTCTAACTGCAATAATGGTTACAATGTTGGTTGTTCTAGTTGTAACACTGGTTGTTCTCTCAACTTTTCCATAATAGTTATGAGGTTACCAAGGCCTTCTATTGTTCACTCCTCCTCTTGGATTTTTGTATCTTATTGAGCTCGAGGGGTTTCTTCTCTCACTACTTCCTCATGCAATTCATACCTCTCTTCAAACACATTAAACTATTCACTAGGTGTTGTTGGGAAACCTTCTTCTCCTATTTCCATCTCTGGAATTTCACATCCCTCAATAGGGTCATCCATATGCACATCAGATGTGGCTATTGGTTCATTTTCGTCAAGGCTATTGATAATATGATTTTCTTCCTAAGGAATTTCTTGAAGGGATTCAAAGGATCCAACAGAAATATTGGCAGTCATTTTTTCACTCTAGCTTGTAGCCCTTTTGTTAAGCCTAGAGCTTCTCCTTTGAGTAATATTCCTAGCAGATTTAGGATTCCTAGAGTAAATTTCTTTCTTAGAGGCCTTGGTTGCAGGTATAGAGGTGTGTATGTGAAAATTGTACCTGATCTGTAGACACAACACTTCAGTAAAACATTAGAGGTTAGCAAAAATCAAAATCGTGCAAAATTAAAATCTAATTTAACCAAGCGATTTACTGCCTTCTAGTAGGTGCGAGATCGATGTTCTCAGATTGTTATCGAGATCAGTGACCTAGACAACACCTAAATGAAGGATTTGAATGCAAAATTGATATGAAATATGAATGCAATTAATCTATTTTTTTGGTATTTTCTATGCAATAATAATGAAAACTGATATGTATCTATGCTAATATGAAAACTGATATGAAATCTATCTAACAATGATATGATATGAGAATGAAGATTCTAACAATAATATGAAAGCTATGAATTTGAAATTGATCTCACAAAGGTGTCGATTCGCAAGAGCTTTGATTTTCCCAATTCCAATTCTCCAGCGTGATTGTGCAAATTTGTGGATGAATTATGAAGAGCTGAGCCTTGGTTTTATAGAAATCCAGGGCTTTGGAGGTGCATGAGAAAAAGTCATAAATCACTCAAATAACTCAGGTTGATTTTTGAGTTATTTTTAAATAACAGATAATTAAGTCACAAAATCATGCAAAAGCACAGTTCAACTTGAATTAGAAGTTTAGATCAACTTTAAAACTCAAAAAGATGTTGAGTTTCAAAAAGCTAACAACTTGCATTGATTTTCCAATTTGAGTTTAACTGGTCCTTGAATATGCACATGGATAATTATGATTTAATAAATAAATAAAGTGATTTATTCTCAACTTAACTGGTTTTTGAAATAAAATAATTAATTTATGGGTTAATTAACTATTTTATCAAACTTTTATTAAAAACTATATTATTAAATAATGACAACTTGCTTTATTAATTAAATAAAAATTTAATCAATTATTCATAGGATATTGGATTTATTGTCAAAATTAAATAATATAATTAATAATAGATAGAATTAAATTTAATTACACAATTAAGTGGCAAGATATTAAATCTAATTAATTAAATATGAAAATATTCAATTAATCAAACTTAGGATAAATGTGATTTATTGCCAAATAATCATTAAATTAAAGATAATTAAGATAATTAGGAATATTGCTAGGAATATTCCCCGATGCAGAATTTAAGATAATCAATTAGGATTCGATGATGTGCAGATGTGCCTTAGGTTAGGACTTTGATGTCGATGTCATTTGAATTGTTGATATAGGAGATTAATAAACTTATAGCCCATTTTTGGAGTATTACATTTTGCCCCTCTTTGAATTACTGTGCGAAGCGCAGTGGTTCAAAGATAGTCTGTGTTTGATAAAGATATGAAACTGATGTTTGAAATTGATAATTGATATGAGACAGAAGCTGACTGATATTGATTTGATATGAAGATAATAGGTCCTAAATGACCAAAGATAATGTTCACTATAACAGCAAATGAACCTATGATTGCGAAAAAGTGTCAAAACGCCTGATTCCAAACCTTAGGACTGGAAAGAAGTGAGTGACCAGTTCTAGACTCGATTGTCTTAGCAGAACTAGCAGGTATCACATCTGAATCCTTCAGTTGCCGAAGAACCAAGGAAAGAACACTATGATTCGATGGTTGCAAAAACTGATATAGTTTACAAGATTAGGAGAATACCAGATTGATATGGATCGACGAATCTGATATGCCCCAAGTGATGATAGATTTGCCCCAAGCGATGAGGTTTTTTGATGAATCAGTAACTAGACATGATTGTTTGTCTTGATCACTGATGAAAGATATGATTTTAGCAAAGATATGATTTCAAATTTGATTATAGACTTTGAATGATGTGCAATACCATGCCCCCTTCGGGATTAAAATTGGAATATGACAAGAAAAGTCAGCGTCGAGAGTTTAGAAGCATGTTAATTGATTTGAGAAGTGGTTAAACACGTCCGGGAACGCATTCTGCATCATTGGAAGGTCCCAAAAGACCAAGTTTGATTAGGTTTGACCATGAGTTGACCATGGTTGACCAAGTTGAAATTTTGATAGTTTGATGTAAGATAAGTAGATAAGTTGAATACTAGATTTCTGTGATGATCGAAGGTTGAATATGCAAGCAGTAGACTGTCCTAGGCCCAAAAATTTTAAATCGTGATTTTGACATAATAAATGATCCTAGATTTTGATTTTGATCCTGAAAATGGATTCAGAACATCGAAATTAGGCAGGGGTGCAATTTTTGTGAAAAACGGAGCACTTTTGAAAATTAGGTCAAATGCTATATAAAGGCCTGAAGGGTCATTTTCAATTCATTTCAACCATTTGACTTTGGAAATTGTGCGGAGCCCTCTGAGCGAGAAAATGGTAGAACAGCGAGATCTAAAGGTTCCTGTGAGTTCACATCGATTTGAGCACAGTCGGAGATACCAGAGACCCCGACAGTATGGACATCCGGTAGGTGGACCTCTGTTCCCCTCTGAAAATGCAAATTTTTCATGTTTCATAGCATTTTTAAATATTTTTCGTACGCGTTTTGCTTTTTAATTTTTGCATGTTTGAAAACTCGTACAAGTCTCCACCCAGACTCGTACGACACTTCATTTGAATTTGCTTTTTCATTTCAAGTCCACCCAAGTGTCGTATGAGAGGGACCCTTGTGTCGTACGACATTTCACTGGGTCCCTCAAAACTCATATGATCTCGGGTGCAGTGTCGTATGACTACGAAATGTTGTTTGGTATACTATGGAGTGTCGTACGACATTTGATGCCAGTCTGGACTGTCGTATGAAAAACAAAGTGTTGAAAACTGACTTTTAGGGCCAAATTTTGACTTTTCTGATGCCTGATGCTGATATTTGACTTGTTGACCTACCTTTTGAAGTACCTGACTGTCCAATTTCTGTACTATTAGCCTGTTATTGAACCCAATTTCTGATAGAATGCCCTATTTTTGTATGATATAGGTGACATATCCAGATGTACACGTCCGACATTCATACCCGACCACCCAGAGATTATGTGTCGCACTTCCGGACCCGATGAGGGTTCATCTTGTTGCCTGTGGATTCGAGTATTTGATTCATTTACCTGACATTAGGGTAAATCATGGCCTTTTGACTGCCTTGATTGAGAGATTTCATTCGGAGACACAGACGTTTCATTTACCTACTGGAGAGATGACCGTGACTCCAGAGGACGTCTATAGGATACTACGCATTCCATTTCATAGCAGTTGGTGTCCTGAGTATGTGAGTTCTAGTCAGGGTGGTCTTCATGCCTTTAGGCATCTGTTTGGAGATGATACATAGTTGATGGGGTCCATTTCCTGGGAGACCCTTGTGCAGTGATATGGTCAGATGCACCATTTAGAGTGCATTATTGCTGGTATGATTGGGGAGCTTATTATGCCAGGCCGTCAGCAGAATGACTTTTTGATGGGATGGGCTTTGATGGTAGCACTTCTTATGGCTACACCCACTGAGCTTGCCTGGGGTCAGTGCCTCTTGGCACATATGTTTTCAGAGATGCATGAGATCGTGTATCAGGATTGCAAGAGCTTTGCTTCAGGAGCTCTTGTATTACAGATATGGGCCTAGGAGCATATCCCAATATTGAGACCAGTTTTTCAGACATAGCGGCAACCACAGGAGCCAGTGATATACGCATATGCTAGTTATGTCACACAGGTCCAGATGGGTCATACCGAGTACTTTCGGCGATGTATAGATGACATGAATTTTGTTCATTGGAGGCCATATTTGCAGATAGAGGTCTGGCCCACTGCGAGGGAGCAGTATAGTTTTCTTTTTCAGAGTCAAGTACTTATTGGCCACTCTCCCACCATTCTGGAGAGATTTTTGATTAGCAAAGTGTGGCGTCAGTATGGATGCAGACAGGATACCCCATGAGAGTACACTGCATATGCTCGCATTGTGTGTGAGATCGGGCTTGAATGGACACCGAGGCTCTCCTATTCCTTATGTGTAGAGGAGTACAATGCCATTATAGGCAGAGATTGGGACTACCGGCCACAGGTTGTCGATGCAGGAGTGATAGACGGATACATTGTGTGGTGTGCAGATCATCCCATTCACAGATTCTTAGATCCTACAGAGTTGATACCCTCCATGGAGGAGGTGATGGATGTTACAGGTGCTCCTATGGTACAGGGCCCAAGACCACAGGCAGTGCATCCTACACCGCCTAAACAAAGAGTGATAGCTCCATTGCAGAGATCATCTGGGCATATGAGGCCTCCTCATCCTTCTACTTCTCCCACAGGTACATCCACAGGGTCACATAGACGATCCAGGGGTGAGAGGGGTTCATTGGGCAGTATTGGTGTGACAGATGAGGTGTTGGCAGGTGAGCAGTTTGTAGGTGGTGATGTAGATCCCACACAGGTAGACACCACTTTTGATTTGGATGCGAAGGTCAGACGCCGCAAGGTGCATAGATCAGAGACCACTAGACAGTAGCCAGAGCAGCCAGCACAGGATACAGAGATGCCAACAGCTACAGCAGAGCTGATTGTTCCTCTCACTTTAGCATAGATGATTAGATAGATTAGAGCTCAGGTCAGGGATGTGAAGGTACAGAGTGCCAAATGGGAGGAGAGGTTTCGGGAGGTAGACAGGCAGTGCACTGAGCTTCATGTAGAACTTCGCTCAGAGGTTCGGAGACTACAAACAGAGGTGACCCATCAGACCTCACGGGCCTCCTATTATGTGTCTGCATACTATGTTGTTGTTCCCGCTGAGCAGAGAGTACCTACATACTCTGAGTACATGGAAGCCTCAGAGGGAGCCAGGGCACCGAGGGTAGAGGTCATACCAGATGTACCCCCACCTCCTCCACCAGATACTGAGAAGCATGCTGAGATTTGATTCCTGTGGCCATGTTTTGATATATTCTATTCTGCTTTATCACTGAGATACCATTCTGATTCTGATAGCTTTCTGGAGCTCATTCTTTTGTACATTGTGCCAGTAGTACACCCCTAACACATATCAGGAATTTTGATATATATGAGATCGATATTTTGATTATGACTTCATTTTTATTTGTCATGATGTGGATTTATGATGATATCATGCTATGCTTATGCTATGATTAGTGTAGAATGTATGTATGGATCGATGCAATGCAATGATTTCTTTCATATGTATGGATGTTATGCAAATGTAATTGATTATGAAAAGATGTATGTATGATTTATGCTTATGTAATGAATGTAATGTAATGCAACAAATGATAATGATATAAGATGTAAATGCAGCGATACACATGATATGTTTTTGCAGGTTGATGAAGACAAGTACTCAGTCTTATGTCCAAAGAATGGTTAACCCTGGAGGGTTACTGCTTGCGGTTTGATGAAGAGACCTTCGAGTGAAACTCATCTCACGTTAGATGTGAAGAACTGATATGAAGAATTGTTTAAGCTTTGAAGTGTTTCCAAACAGTTGTGAGATCATGCAACATGCAAAATGCAAAGAGACATGCAAAATGAAATGCAACCTAAGACCTAGGACCTAGTCACTGATCATATTTCGATTTGTTATCATCATTGAACTTTTAGGTAACCGGATAAATCAATAGAATGCCCACTAGCTATGGAACCATAGACATATGAATATCGATTTGTATGTGCAAGAACCAATACAACACCCACTGGTCAACAACCATGGATATATGAATATTGATTTTATTTTCGGAATGTCGGATTAGATATAAGCACCAAGGCATAAACACTAGGATGACCTGAATATCATGTCCATTTTGATATAGCAATTTGTATAAGCATCAAAACATAAATGTCATGATGACCTAAATACACCTTGCATGACAAACACATCAAATAGCCAAGAGATTATTCTAAATCCAATGTGAATTACCCATAGTGACCCTTTATCGTTCACATCCTTAGGTAAGATCGCGTTTCACAGTAGGAGAAAGAACTCACTCAAAAAGACAATAGTTAGATCAAACTTCCTTGAATTTTTTGGGTATCAATGATCGAGGTACGCATGGCCATCCAATTCGAGATAGAGGCTCTTACAGTTAGACACCATTTCAATCCAGAATTTCCAAAGTTGTTAGATTTTCACATACAAGAAGAAAACAAAGAAAAGATTATGCCCCCAATCATCACTCTCTAAATCCTATAAAGGACATCATCAAAGAGCTCGAAGGGACACAATATGCAAAAATCTCAATGCGAATTGGTAAGCATACAAGGAGATAAAAGCATGAAAAGCACAGATTGTTTTCAGTTTGTGTTTGATTGTTGTTGTAGATGCAAAATCCTTTCTAGAGAGGAGACTCACTGACTGACTCAGATATAGCTTCAAAGGACTCTGACTGGATATGACACGTCTAAAGTATACTGGAAACCATAGGATATGACATTCATTGCCCCCAAGTTTGAACATTGATAGGATACAGATGCTTGAGCTGATTGGTGTACAAACTGACTTATTAAAAACTGGAAATGCAGAAACAAACTGGGAGATATGTACAAACTAAAGCAAAACTGAGAGCTAGGAAAGACCAAGATTGCGCTGATAGATGGAGCATTTTGAAACAAGTGGCACCCGTTTGCTGGGTTTTCACCATCTTGGCAGAGATTCTATTTTTGCTACCAAGGCGCCTGTTTCTAGGTTTTCACCAAGGCACTTTTTTTCTTTTTCATTTTTTTTTTTGTATTTTTCATTTTTTCAATTTTTTTGAATTTTTGATATTTTTCAATTTTTTTTTGTGAATCATCAAGGTGCCTATTGCTAGGTTTTGACCAAGATGTTCATTTTTTTCAGGACTTTTTCCAATTTTTGTAATTTTTCAAGACATTTTACCATAGGCTGAATGCCTTAGGCATAGAATTTCTTCAGATGGAGAACGTTGATTGGTTCTCGGAGCTGTTCTCCTTCATTCATTGAGAGTTGATAGGTGCCAGAGCCAAAAGTAGCAGTGATGACAAAGGGACCCAGCCAGTTGGGTTTGAACTTCCCCTTGCGTCTTCGATGTGATTGATTTTTAGGATTTTCTCTCAAGACTAGATCTCCAACCTGAAATTCTCTGTGTCTGACTTTCTTATTGTAGCCTCTAGACATTCTCTTTTGATATACTTTGAGATGATCATACACTTCTTGTCTACGCTCATCTAGTAGTTCCAGTTCTTGTAACCTAGACACTTTGTAGTCATCATCAGTTACTAGACCATGCATTCTAATTCTGAGTGATGGGATTTCAACCTCAATAGGTAGTACCGCTTCAGACCCATAAACTAAAGTGAAAGGCGTAGCCCCTATAGGCATTCTGATACTTTTTCTGTAGGCCCATAGAGCTGGATTGATCATGAGAGCCAGTCTCTGCCAGATTTGTTTACTGTTCTGTGCAAGATCTTTAATAGATTTTTGTTAGAAGCCTCTGCTTGGCCATTCCCTTGTGGATAGTAGATAGAAGACCAATGTTGTGTGATCTTGAGTTTGGCACATAGATCATCTAGGTCTTTATTCTTGAATTGCCCACCATTATCTGTGATTATGGAATGAGGTATCCCATATCTGCATATGATATTGTTCAATATGAACATAGATATCTGTTTCCCTATTGCTTGTGTCAAAGGGACCGCCTCTACCCATTTTGTAAAATAATCTGTGGCTATGATTATATGGGTATGTCCGTTAGAAGAATGAGGATGAATCATCCCGATAAGATCAAATACCCATTGATGGAAAGGCCATTGTGTTGTAAAGGGTATTAGATCCCTCCCTGGAGCATGAATTAGGTTGCTATGTACTTGACACTTTTGACAATTCTTAGCAAATTTGATAGCCTCTTTCTCCATTTCAGGCCAATATTACCCAACCCTAATAAGTTTTTGAGCTAGTGTTAAACTGTTCGAGTGTGACCCACAAATACCATCATGGACTTCCTCTAATGCACATTGAGACTCTTCCCATTCTAAACATCTAAGTAGCGTACCATCTAGACCTCGTTTGTATAGATCATTACCAATGATGACATATTGGGAGGCATTACGGATAAGGTATCTCTTTTCATGACGGTTGAAGGTATCGGGGATGATTTGGTCTTGGAGATAGGAAAATAGGTTTTTATATCGGGATGAATCATGACCTACAACAGTGCAGATCATGTGGGTTTCGGGGGAGTCATATGCAAGATAAGATAGTGCTTCCACCAGAAACTTGTAGCGTAGCTCATGTTCAGGCTGCTGTAATAAAGTAGATAGTGTTGCCATTGCATCGGCAGCCTTGTTCTCCATTCTAGGAATTTGCTCAAATGTGATAGATATGAAATATTTCTTAAGATCATCTACCATTCTCTTGTAAGGAATGAGCTTTTCATCTTTAGTTTGGTACACATCATTGACTTGATGAATAACAAGTTGAGAGTCTCCATGAATGTGTAGCTCTGTTACTCTCCATTCAATTGCTAGTTTCATACCATTCAAAAGGGCTTCATATTCCGCAATATTGTTTATGTAGGGGAACTTTAGTCTGAATGCTTTTGGGATGGAGTATCCTTGAAAAGTTATGAACAATATGCCTGCTCCAGATCCATTCTGTGTATAGGAGCCATCAAAGAACAATTGCCATTCTCTAGAAGATAGGTGCATAATAGAGGAGTCTGGAAATTCCATTTGCATTGGTGTGTCATCAAACATGGGTGCATCTACTAGTTGATTAGCAATAACTTGACCTTTTATAGCTTTTCTTTCAATATATTCAATGTCAAATTCGCTTAGAAGCATGACCCATTTAGCAAGTCTACCTGTGAGGGCAGCCTTGTTGAGTAAGTATTTTAGTGGATCAATTTTTGCTACTAGATGCATGCTATGAGCTAACATATAGTGTCTCAATTTCTGTGATGTAAAGATCACAGTGAGACAAGCTTTCTCAATCATAGAATAGTTCTTTTCATACACCACCAATGTTCTGCTTATATAATAAATGGCTCTTTCCTTTTTCTCTTCATCATGTTGCGCTAGCAATGCCCCCAGTGATGCGGCTGTTGTGGAGACATATAAGATCAATGGCTTCCCATGAATAGGAGGCATCAAGATAGGCAAATTTGATAGATACTTCTTGATATGGTTAAAGTTGTTCTCACATTCTTCATTCCATGCAAAGGTCAAACCTTTATGTAATGTTTTTGTAAAAGGCTGTGATATGTCCGCTAGCTGTGATATGAATCTTCTGATAGATTGAACTCTTCCTTGCAATGTCCTCATTTGGCTGATATTCATGGGAGGTTGCATCTCTATTATAGCCTTGACTTTAGCCAGATCAACTTCAATGCCCTTCTTTGAAACTATGTATCCTAAGAGCTTTCCAGAAGTGACACCAAAAGCACACTTCTTAGGATTTAGTCGGAGACTAAACTTTTCCATTCTGTCTAGGATCATGCTCAAGTCCTTTAGATGTTCAGTTCTGATCATAGATTTTGCTAATGTGTCATCAACATAATCTTCCATAGTTTGATGCATCATGTCGTGGAAAATAAATGTCATTGCTCTTTGATATGTAGCTCCAGCATTTTTAAGCCCAAATGGCATGACATTCCAACAGAAGGTGCCCCATGCACATGTGAAAGCAGTTTTCTCTTGGTCCTCTGGAGCAATTTTTATTTGGTTATATCCAGAGAAACCATCCATTAAGGAATACATCTCGAAACCCACAGTCATGTCCACTATCATATCAATGTTAGGTAGTGGAAAATCATCCTTAGGGCATGCTCTATTCACATCTCTAAAGTCTGTGCACACTCTAATTGACCCATCTGGTTTAGAAATAGGTACAATATTAGAGATCCACTCTGCATAGTCAATAACTCGAATGAATCCAGCATTCAGGAGCTTCTCTAATTCAGCTTTTACCAAGAGTGCAACGTGAGGATGCATCTTTCTCAATTTTTGCTTGATAGGTTTGAAATTTGGAGCAATAGATAAATGATGCATTATAAGATTAGGATCCAATCCTGGCATATCTGAATATTTCCATGCAAAGTTGATCTTCTTCTCTATTAGGAATGTTGTAAATTTTTGCTTCTCTTCTTCTGATAATGATTGTGCTACATGTACCAATTGTGGTTCCTCTGTTGTACCCAAATTAATGGATTGAGTAGGCTCAATTAGAACTGGAGATCTATCCTGTAAATGACTCAGAAGGACATCAAATATCTCATCCTTAGGCACCTCAGAGAGGTTTTCACCTTTGGATATGTCTTTTATTTTTACTTTTGTAGGTTTTGAGACTGCCACAAAGTGGTTTTCACCCTCAGAACTCTTTTTGTTTTTCTTTTTATTCTTGTTTTTCTGACTAAGATATTTGATGTCCGACTTGGTCATGCTGACGCTTGGTTCACTAATGGAAGTACTCATAGGCTCAACTGCATTGAGGTAGCAAGTAAGGGCATAGTCATCTGGGAAGGTATAAATACCATGGCTCAGATTCGTGGAGGTTTGATCAATAAGTTCTAGATATTTGATAGTCAAAGTAGGGAAAGATTGGGAGATAGTGTTTACAGATATGGATCTGTCATCATTGGTCCTAACCTGATGCTCAAGTTCAAAGTTGATACTACAACTTAAGACATCCAATCCATGAATAGGCTCAATGTCATCGTGGGAGTCCAATTTAGCCATAGGTGGATCAGACTCAATAGGTTCATCATTTCGCTCTAGACTTACATTGGTTTGAGGTGCATATTGGTGAATAACATCAACATGTTTCTCTATGATAAGCTCATCTTCATCTGGTTCTGGAATGGCTCCCCATTCATAGTCATTTGATTCAGCTTCTGATTTAGGATCTCTAGGAAATCTTAGAACATGAGTAAAGTTGGGGTGAATACCCCAAGAAGGGTTACCCTCAGATTCTGATTTGTATTCATACTCATGAGAATCTGTCTCAGAATCACTACCACTTCCCTCTTCTTGATTGTTTTCAAGATTAGCTGGTTCTTGTGTTGCAACTATCTCTTGATTGATAGTAGGTTCTTGTGTTTCTACTACATTAATTTTTATGATAGGATCATCTTTATCATCAAGAAGGTCTTTGATTTCTTTAGGAAATTTTTCATAGGGGATGAGTTTTGAACTGTCTGAATCACTATCGGATGGTTCTATTTCTTCTTTCTTAAGAAGAGGTTCCCCTGGTGCGATCTACTCTATGACATGAGAACAATTACCTTTGAGGTGATAGGGTTTCTTCTTAAAGCCTAAGCCAACTTTGTTTTTATTTTCTCTACTAGTATGTGGGAGAGGTACCTCAAGACCTTTTCCTCTGATTCCTAGAGGTCCTTTTCCTGAATATCCCATCTTAGCTATTAATTTATCTCTTGGACCATATGACTTGGAAGGGAGTTTGGAGACTATAGAGTCACCAGTTTGAACAACTTGAGATTCAGGTTCATCTTTGTACAACCATGAAAGCACAGCCTCATCCTCTTCAAATTCTTGCTTGGATACTTGTTTTGCTACAAAATTCTTTTTATATGCTTCAAGAGGTGCTTTAGAGTCTGGTTTGGATTGTTTCAAATATTGCCCATAAGACTTAGGCGAGATAGGGAGAGATGTCAAAGATAAGATTGGCTCGATAGTATATTCTCCCATACTATTTTCTTTGATATTAATCTCTTTTGCAAGATCTTCCATTTTAGATGTGGATGCTTCCTTAGTTGGTTCAATGGAAGATTCTCTGTTATTAGGTACAAGCTTATCTACATTTTCCTTCAAGGTGTTGCAAGTTGTATTCAGATCTACGGGGATAGTAACCTCTACTCCTTCATAAGGAAACTTCAAACATTGATGGTACATAGAAGGAATAGCTTGCATTTCATGTATCCATGGTCTCCCTAGAAGGACGTTGTAGGCCAAAGGTGGATCAAGCACTTGACAAATGGTATCTTTGATAACTGGACCCACTCTGATAGGTAAGACAATGGTGCCTTTAGAAGATATTTCTTGTTCATCATAGGCCTTGATGGTTATTTTCTTTCTAGGATCAATAGCCAATTCTGAAAATCCCAATTGTGTGATCAAGCTGTAAGAACAAATGTTTAGGCTAGTGCCCCCATCTATCAACACACATTTGACTCTATGGTTCTAGATCAAGACTTCTATATGCAAAGCCTGATTATGTGGGTGACTCAAGGAGTTGTCATCTTCCTCTGAAAAGGAGATATATTGTGGAGATGTAAGATGTCCAACCATAGTCTGGAACCTGTCTAAATCAAGGTCATCAGGAACATTGGAACTGAGCAAAGCTTTATCGAGAATGGCTCTATGAGCTGGAGATATTCAAAGCAACTCAAACATGGAGATTTTCGCATTAGTGTGCTGGAGTTGTTGAACAATGCTATAAGACATAGGCTTTGTATCCTTTGGATTGGAAGATTTGGAAGCAGCCTTCTGTTTAGAAGCAGATGAAAGATTGAAGGGCACCTTAAGGACATTTGATGAATCTGGGATTTGTCCTTTCAAATGCATTTGAGCTTGTGATCAAGTAACTGCATTAGCTAAGGAATGATTTCTGTCTCTTCATACAATTGTGATGACATTGCAACTTTCAGAGAGACATGGTTAAACCATATTGATGACAACATTATTTCCAGGGTAGGCATATTTGACTTTTGCCCCCATATTAGGTTGAGAAGTTGAAACTTCTTGACCATGTTTCAGAAATGGTTATGTGAATGATGTATGATCATTATTGCTCATGGGATTGTCAATTGTGATGTCTCCACTATCGATCAGATCTTGAATGGTATGCTTCAAGTGATAGCAACTACTAGTTTTGTGACCTTTACTCCAATGGAAATCACAGAATTCATTTTCCTTCCACCATATCGGTTTGGGGTCCTGAGCATTCAGTTGGATTGGTGGTAAAGAGATGATGTTATCAGCCAGTAGAGTTTTCATAGCTGATTCTAAAGACTCTCCTAGAGGAGTAAATTTTTGATGTTTATCCCATTTTTTGAATTCTGGCTTCCTTTGAGATGGTTGAGAAGACTTTTGTTTTGAAGCTTTAATGGCTTGAGTACCAAGAGTGAGATTGTAGGCTGGTGCCTTTGATGGGGCACAGACAGTGTCAAAAATGCCATCTGTGACAATGCCTTTGTTCTTGTTCCAATTTTTGCTCTTGTCTTTAGAACTGGATCTTGATTCGTACTTGTCTTTTTGAAGTGTGATTTCTCCTTTTTTCACAAGCACTTTTTCAATTTTGATAGCATTATCCACCATCTTATCAAAAGATGTATGATCTTGCATTTGTAGAGGATAATTGATTTCTAGAACAAGGTTGTTGATGAAGATTTCCAATTTTTCTATTTCTGGAATAGGTCTGGCATATAGAGAGAACTTCTTCCTCCATCTCTTGAGAAATGTTAGGAATGGTTCTCCTAGATATTGCTTGAGATTACAGATATCGATCATGGTGACTGGGTGCTGAATATTGTAGGAGTATTGCTGGTAGAACAATTTGATCAACTCCTCAAAATTTTTGATAGTAGAAGGCAATCTTGAAAACCATTGAATGGATGCTCCTCCCAGAGATCTAGGAAAAAGACGCATCAGATAGGTCAGTTCATGCATGAATTCCATGGATTGCGTATAGAACTCTCTGACATGATCTTGAGGATCAGAGTGTCCATCATACTTATCATACTTTGGCATCTCCACTCTTTTTGGAAATGGTGGCATATACAAGTTTTTGTCAAAAGGAAAAGGGCATAGAGCTTCCATGGAGAACTCTTTGGGTTCCTTTTCTTTCTCAAGGCTATTAAATTTGACTTGTAAAGCATGTATCTATTTTGTCATAGCTGTGAGTGGAGTTTCTTCCTCATGCATAATGATATCTTCAACATTAAAGTTGGGAGGAAGTTTAGCTCCTTGATGAGCTAGTTGTAAAAAGTATGCTTCTCTATCTTCTTTCAAGAAATGCTTCATCATTCATTTGAAGTTATCATCATTTTGATATTGAGCAATTTCTTCAGGTGTGGGTTCCTGATCTGAACGATGTTGAGATTGAGCTCTTTGAGAGCCAAAATTTGTCCCTGCTTGAGACATGGTAAGTTCGTGGACTCCCTAGATTAGATTGATGAGGGGTATGTTGAGTACCTCCATGAGTTGATGGAGGAGGTATGTAACCAGATTTCAATCGATAGTTGCCAAGACCATCGTCCTCGTAAAGACTAGAATTGATGAGTTTCTTAAGAGTTGGAGTTTGGAGAGTGGTGATATATTTCTTGTGAGAGGAAGCTCTAGTCTCCACCATTCACCTCAAGTGAAACAAAATAATAAGATCCAGATAACCGAAGAATGAATTGAATCAAGATGATCAGATGACGCAACCTTGTCAAGGTTTGATTGATTTGAAGATTTGATTAGATGTGGATGAAGGATACTGTGCCCTGGATGTATGGGTAGGTTCCCAAAAGATAGTGGACAAGATATCACAACACTTAGTTATTTTGATGATTGATTGAAGATTGATAGTTATGACAAGGTTTTGACACAGGATGATAAGGACTCAAATCGATTAAACAGAATGTTGAATTGGATTCAAAAGGCCACTTTAGGAAAATGATTGGACTCTTAATAGCTACTGCTATGTTCCTGACACAGTGATTCGTTTGACAGATTCTGAAATTAGGCTGAAAAAGCTAAATATCTGGCAATTTTGACAATTTTTTGACAACTTTCAAAAATTTCCCAAACGACACTTTGCAGACTCGTACGACAGTGGGTATGCTGTGAAATGACAGTTGCAAAACTCGTACGACAATTGCAAGCAAGATTTTGACTCTTAGAATTTTCTAGCATCAAAACTCGTACGACATTGGGTTGGTTATCATATGACAGTTGGGTAGTAATGAAACGACAGTTTAAAATCTCATACGATAGTTGGGTATTAATGAAATGACAGTTTAAAATCTCATACGATAGTTGGGTATCAATGAAACGATAGTTTAAAATCTCATACGACAGTTGCAAGATTTTGAGAATTTGCTGGCATGGAAACTTGTACAACATTGGGTACTCAATCATACGACAGATGGGCAAGAATGGAATGACACTTGATAGAAACTCGTATGACTTTCTGACCTCCTGAGATGACTTTTGACTCCAGAAAAGGATTTTACTTTAGATTTTGTAAATTTTGAGTTTTCAGATTTGAATTGTTTGCAAATTTCAATGTCCAGATTTGAGGATTGTAATAGATTTGTCCCTTTTCAATAACCAGATAGATAAACAAGCATGCAAAATAGTAAACATGTGATTTCAATGCATGTCTAAAAATAATGAACAAGGGCAAAAGCAACCTTGCGCATGAGCAATCAAGTGACTTATTTGTTCTAATCCTCAGAAGCGCTAATTGTGTATGTTCCAAAAATGTTTTTCAATAACGCACATATACCCTATAAAATGAAAATTTGGCCTCGCTAGGGTTTTTAGTAATGGTTTGACTCTGCAACTTTTATGATTCAAAGGGGTGAACTCCAATCCTGGCGCACCAGGGTTTTGACACAGTCCGAGAACTTAATCTTCAGGAGTTGCTAGGGAGATCTGACAACCCATAAGGACATTTCTTCCACAAGGACATTTATATAGCGGTTGTCACTACCACGGTGAAAATGGCTATTACCGCTTGAGGTTCCATCAACGCAGTTTGCCCTATGAAGGGAATGTCCACTACGGTTAACCCTCTCTAAAGATGACTCACAATAGTATACCACAAGGGGACTTGGATCTAGATCCAAGGTTTTTGATACCTCTTCACTTTTAACCCAAACAAAGCAAGTAGATTAATCCGACACGCTAAAACAAAGTTTGTCTCACCAAGGTCTATGATATC
Source organism: Chamaecyparis obtusa (assembly GCA_027943335.1). Lineage (NCBI taxonomy): Eukaryota > Viridiplantae > Streptophyta > Pinopsida > Cupressales > Cupressaceae > Chamaecyparis > Chamaecyparis obtusa. The sequence continues at coordinate 282,336 of BSBK01007007.1, forward strand.
AACCCCACGTGATCTATCAACCCCTCCAGAGAGAGAATTTATCAATCAATAAGGGAAGACCCACTAACCAATTTTGATTCACCCAAGCTCGTGATGTCAACCCCACGTGATCTATCAAACTCTCCTGGGAGAGAATGTATCAATCAATAAGAGAAGATGCACTAACCAAGTTGAATGTGAAATGCACTAACTATCCTCCCTACCTACAAGGATTCTGTCATCAAGTAGGATTTCGCTGGGAATCCAATCTCTCAAGAATCACCAATAGTGTTCATAGGGCCTAATTACTATGTGAGCACAGATGTATGTTTCCAAAAGCAAATCTACCAAAAGTATCCAAAAAGTAGAAAGAGGAACACTTAACGCTTAAAGCGAATATGAGATGAGTCCACGAGGTGGAACACTTAACACCTCACACAAGCTAAAAATGAGTCCCCAACTTAGAAAACAAGTGAGTTCCTAAAAGCACAAAAGGGTTGCCAAGTGGAACACTTAACGCTTTTGTCCTGTTGACCCCTCCCCTTTATGGCTCTGAGATTGCAACCACGGGGTGGAATGAGGGGCCGACGGATTAGCGAGTCCAATAACCCAAGATAGCAATCAAGATCAATCACAAGTATCTGAGACTACTTAATGAATCCTTAAGGGGTCACAACCTAGTATCAATTAAGCAAGTGTGTAAAACAAAAGCATGAAAAGAATCACCCAAGCTAGACACACGAGAGATTTATTTTAAGCCCCAAATTGAAATATTATCAGCACAAGTGGAATACCTAAGATCCTTGCAACGCACTTAGTAGATGTTTACCTGATTTTGAGCAATTCTTGCACTTTTTCCAATCAAAACTAGCAGAAATCAATCAGAAACAGTAAATTTTAATTGTTAGGGTTAGCTGTCAGTCAAAATCCAAAAATCAAATTTGACAAACTGCCTGCAAAAATGAAATGATAATTGAAATCTGGTACCGAAACTCGTATGACAGTGGGTTTGTTACCAGACGACAGTTGAAACCTGATGTCGAAACTCGTACGACACTGGGTCTATTACCAGACGACAGTCCAGAAACTCGTACGACACTGGGTATCTGATGAAATGACAATCCAGCCTCCAAATGACAGTGGGTGCTTGATGAAATGACACTCGATCAACTGTCATACGACAATGGGTTCAAAATCATATGACTTTTGTCAGAAACTCATACGAAGATTGTACAGACAAAAAATAAAAATCATATTTTTACATAGAAACCGAGGAGAAAAAGATAGAATTTGATAGAATTGAATTAGAAACCCATTTCAAGGCCCCACGGTGGGCGCCATAAATGTGTATGTGAAAATTGTACCTGATCTGTAGACACAACACTTCAGTAAAACATTAGAGGTTAGCAAAAATCAAAATCGTGCAAAATTGAAATCTAATTTAACCAAGCAATTTACTGCCTTCTAGTAGGTGCGAGATTGATGTTCTCAAATTGTTATCGAGATCAGTGACCTAGACGACACCTAAATGAAGGATTTGAATGCAAAATTGATATGAAATATGAATGCAATTAATCTATTTTTTTGGTATTTTCTATGCAATAATAATGAAAACTGATATGTATCTATGCTAATATGAAAACTGATATGAAATCTATCTAACAATGATATGATATGAGAATGAAGATTCTAACAATAATATGAAAGCTGTGAATTTGAAATTGATCTCACAAAGGTGTTGATTCGCAAGAGCTTTGATTTTCCCAATTCCAATTCTCCAGCATGATTGTGCAAATTTGTGGATGAATTATGAAGAGCTAAGCCTTGGTTTTATAGAAATCCAGGGCTTTGGAGGTGCATGAGAAAAAGCCATAAATCACTCAAATAACTCAGGTTGATTTTTGAGTTATTTTTAAATAATAGATAATTAAGTCACAAAATCATGCAAAAGCACAATTCAACTCGAATTAAAAGTTTAGATCAACTTTAAAACTCAAAAAGATGTTGAGTTTCAAAAAGCTAACAACTTGCATTGATTTTCCAATTTGAGTTTAACTGGTCCTTGAATATGCACATGGATAATTATGATTTAATAAATAAATAAAGTGATTTATTCTCAACTTAACTGGTTTTTGAAATAAAATAATTAATTTATGGGTTAATTAACTATTTTATCAAACTTTTATTAAAAACTATATTATTAAATAATGACAACTTGCTTTAATTAATTAAATAAAAATTTAATCAATTATTCATAGGATATTGGATTTATTGTCAAAATTAAATAATATAATTAATAATAGATAGAATTAAATTTAATTACACAATTAAGTGGCAAGATATTAAATCTAATTAATTAAATATGAAAATATTCAATTAATCAAACTTAGGATAAATGTGATTTATCGCAAAATAATCATTAAATTAAAGATAATTAAGATAATTAGGAATATTGCTAGGAATATTCCCTGATGCAGAATTTAAGATAATCAATTAGGATTCGATGATGTGCAGATGTGCCTTAGGTTAGGACTTTGATGTTGATTTCATTCGAATTGTTGATATAGGAGATTAATAAACTTATAGCCCATTTTTGGAGTATTACAAGAGGATGTAGAAGGATGTGGTTCTTCCTTATTCCTTTTCTTGGAACTAGGAATAATTGGCTCAAGGTATTGTTCTTCATGTTCTTCCATGATCTTTTCACTACCCTCATCTATCTTGGCTTTCCCTTTCTCCCTTCTTACAGAGGCCCTAGTCCTTATAGGGGTTTGTCCATAAGTACTAGCACTAGGTTCTATTGGAGGGTTTATGTAAATGTTGGTAGTTGAGGGCTTGGGTGTTTGTTGTTCAACTGGTGGATGAATATATATGTGTTACATATATTTTGTGTATGTTAACATTACATTATAGGATGATTAATGGAGCAGTACAATAAGCATTGGTGCTTAAGGAGGTCATGTTTAGGGACCAATTCAAATTATTTCCATGAGGATCAACATGGAAATAATCAAAAGCTGAATTTGTTATAGCTCGTAGAGAAAGTCAAGACTTTAAATGATCATTCTTAAGTATGGAGTAAATCTAGGAAAGAGTGGAAAAAGCTATATTTACTCTTGATGTAATTGATAGTTAATTATTCCTCATTTGATGGTTAAATCTCCTTGTTTCTAGTTTAGGTAATAATTTCATCCACTTATTCCATTGGGCATGGATTAGTTAGAAGTAGTTAGTTAGAGATTTTGGTTATAAATAGGAAGATAAAACTTCTTTAGAAGTTAGCTCAGTTAGATTAAGATTCCATGTAATAGCATCTTTTGGTTTCAATATAATTTCAATTAAGTCTTAGTCATGCTTTGTAATCAAGTACTTTTTGATGAATGAATAAAGAAATGAAGTTTTGAGTTCATAGTGTGTAACCGAGTTCTAGATACTCATCCAAGGGGGCCCACTTTGGGAGTAGTCCTTTTCAATCTTAGCATTAATTTCTTTCAATTTTATTTACAAGTTTAAGAGTTTTTTTGTTCCTGTAGCCATTGGAAGTGATTTCCTGTGATTGTTCCTGCAACCAAGGAAGATAGAGTAGTTCTTGTCTACATATTCTTAACTTTACTATAGTGGTTTTCATAGGTTTAGCTTTAGCATTTGGATTCTACCAAGCATTTGAATTATTTCCATTCCAAGCATTTAACTTTCAACATTTCTTTTCATAAGCTATAGGATAGCATGACCTTAGTAGGAACTTAGTGCACATATAGTGTTGGCCCATTTCAAGTTCATATACCCTAGGTTGACAAGTAAATGAGCCTTATCTACAATAAAGATAACTACTCAACATGGATATCCAATCCCTAATTTGTGTTTCATAGCCTAGTTATTGATCTAATTGGGAAGTCAAGCATTTTTGGTGTCATTTTTGGGGATGGTGTCAAACTAAGGACCTGTTGCAACCATGAGTTAAGTTTTCATTTCATGATACCTTTAGTTTGTCTTATTTCACTTAGTATTAAAGTTTCATTCCAGCTCAAGTTAGTTAAAAATTTTCAACCTGCATGCATAAAAGAAGAAGATATGCCTTAGGAATATTCCTTCCTAATGAACCCTACCCTGGGAACCAATTAGGTGAGATTTTTTATCATCTAGAAGAAGAAGAAGAAGAAGAAGAGAGCCCCTATGATGATGGTATGCCCAATTTATTCCCCTCTTCATCTTCCTCAGAAGAAGAACTAGTTGATCAAAACCCCTTTGCTGATATATTGGCTAATATACCCATTCCTCCATTTGTTATCCCATTTTATCAACATAAAGTTGACAATCAACTGGATTTGGTAGCATATCGACCAAGGTTTCAACCAAGGATGGTTGGAAATCCACCTCATCCTACCTTTCCATTTCCAATTGCTGATCAAAATGAAAATAATAACCTCAAAAATATACCCACCTCAACTCTTCCCAAGTTTTATGGCCTAGTGATAAAGGACCCTGATACAATCCTTTTTGAGTTTGATATCCTCTGTATAAGATATGATTACACTAATGATTCCCATAGGATTAAGATATTCCATACTACTTTGAAGGAATTATCTCTAATATGGTTCATGGGTCTGGGGAGATATGTTGTGTCTACCTAGGATGAAATGAAAATAACATTCTTAGAGAAATATAAAGAATATTGTAGAGGAAATGATATGAGAGGAGATGACATCTTCCAAATATAGAAAAAAGAGAAAGAAAGTTTGGAGGACTATATTTCAAGGTTCCTATTTAGTTCGTGAAACTCCACATACCATAAAATCAATGAAGAATATTAGAAGTTTCTCTTTTGAAGAGGAATTAATGAAAGTTTCATAGGGGCTTTAGAATTAATGGTAGGAGGAGATATCACTAAAGAAAGTTGGGAGGATATCAAGAAGATATGTATGAACTACTCTAGAGAAGCCAGCAAAAAGGGAAGAGGTTACCAATCTACCATAGGAAAATCAATTGGTAATGGAGTTTAAAGGACATAAATCACTCACCTATTGTCATATTTCAAGTAGGATATCATAAACTATTATAACTAGTGGTTGTTGTTGCACCAAAAGATCAACCTGTTAATGCCTAATACAACCACTAGACTTATGGAAGACACCAGAGGTTGTTAAACCATGTCATGAATTCTAAAGGGGGATGTTGGTGGTTAGTCAAAAAATACCCTCCCTCAGCATCACCTAAGGGGATTCAAACCTGACCAAGCTCTGATACCACTTGTTACAACTAGCAGTTGTCATTGCACCAAAAGATCACCCTGATAATGTTTGATACAACCACTAGACTTATATAATACATAGGAGGTTTTTAAACCATCTCATGAATCCTAAAGGGGGGTGTTAGCAGTTAGTCCAACATAAAAAATATGGCTACAAAATTGGATACAATTCAAGAAAATAAGAAGCATGAGGAGGTAGAGGCAATGCTAATTGAGTTTTGTCCTCACTGTAGATAGAAGAAGGATAGTAGATGCAAGATTGTGGCTAACCTAGAGACTAAGCAATTTCCTACTAAATTCAGACTAGCAGAAAGAGATGATTATGAATATGTCTTCTACATTGCTCAGAGAAGGCCATGGGATTCAAGACAAGGTATACCACAAGACCCCTTAACTTTTAGTGGTCCTTATTCAAATTCTTATAATAATAAATGGAAATCCTAGTATAATCCTAATCTTGGGGGTTATCAACCTCAACCTTGGAATAGTCCCCAAAATTTGTGGCCAAATTATCAAAACCTTGCATCTCAATGGAAACCTCCTCAAGGGAACTAACAACAACCTCAAGGAAGCTAGAAACAACCTCATGGATCATGGAAGCCACCGCAGGGTAACTAGCAACAAAATTCATAATGGAGAGGAGGTTAGCAATGACCAAATCAACCAGCTTCTTAATTAAAGACACCTCAAAAACTTCAACAAAAAGAATTAAACTCACCTCGTGCAGCCACTAATAATCCTCCTAGACCTACTCAATTATCTTCTCATCCTATTCCTAATCGAAACATCAAACCACAATAAAAACAACAGAACCTTATTTATTATCTCAACCCAAATCAATACCTTGCATACCTTATGAATATAAGTGATATTCTCTTGAGGCTTGGAAAAACTTTTCCACCTCCAACTCCACCAATCATAACTAAAATGTCTACTAATGACTTAGAGAAAGGAAGTGTCCTTGACCCTGTTCAACCAATTTTGGTAGAGGAAGAAGAAATTACAAAGCATCCTAATGTCATTCCTCTATTCTCACAAAGGCTAGAACTTGAGGTAAAAAAAAACCAATAAAGTATACCGATTTTGATATTCTAAATCAGTTAAAATGCATTTATGTTAAATACCTCTCTTTAAATCTATAAAGGATGTTAATATCTATGGAAAAAATATTAAAGATGCATATTTAAATAAACCATGAAGAAAGAAGAAAGACCCCCAAATAGTGCATGTCATTCGTCAATTATCATACATTATGCTTGGTAAAGTGACAATGCCTAAATACTCTGATCCTAGTTGTCATGTAGTTGGAGTCATTATTAATGGTATTTAAGTTAAAAATGATTTGATAAACCTAGGGGTAACCATTAATGTCATGACAAAAGATACCATGCAGCATCTTCAAATCACTAATCTAAGGTCTACACCTATTGTCCTATAGCTAGCTGATAGCTCCCCTATCAAAATTGATGGAATGATAGAGGACCTAGTTGTCACCTTAGATAGTTGGGAGTATCTAGCTAACTTCATGATACTTTCTCCTAAAGCCACAGTGGGTTGATATTCTATTATTCTAAGAAGGCCTTGGTTAGTTATAGTTGATGCATAAATAGGATGTTAGTTAGGAGATATGACTAGCTCAGATGGTCTGACTATAAATAATTTTTCCCTATATCCTCTTGCATAACCCCAACTTGAGATAGTAAAGCTAGTATGACCATACCTAGGGGAAGAAATAGAGGAGGTTAACTTAGTTGTACAACTTATGATGTTGGATAGAGACCCTTTCCTATAGCTACAAGAAGAGGATGAGGTACACAACAACATTATGCAGAATAATTATGGAATGAGTGAGAAACCTTTTGATTGTTCACCAAATTAGGAGTTTTAATCGTAGTCAATCCTCCCCGTGTCTAGTTCATCAACCTTTCCTACAACCAAGGAAATGTTTCACAAATTATTGCCACATGAAAATTTGTAAGAATTTGCCTAAGGCAATTAATGAAATGCCAAGATCTAGAAGCTCAATAGATAGCACAAAAATAGAGACAAAATGATATGATCCTCAAATGGATGGATTCAATGATGATCAATAATCAAATGATAATGGATATAATTAATCAAGTAAAATGTAGACATGCCTGAATATATAGGCAATGTAATAAGACTACATGATAAGGAGATGATAAGCTATCAATCACACTAGGTGGAATCACATGTCCACAAAAGGTGGATCATCCTCCACTGTACATCAAAGTATGTGCAAACATGTGCAACAATGCGAGGATGATAATGTGATAAGAGCACTAAAGGTGGATCTCACACCTAAAGTGGAAATTCTCCTACACCATGTGCTAAAATGAAATGCAAAATCCTAGGTGTATCAATGACAACTAATATGCAAATGCATTATCCTAAGTAAACTTAAGTAAAGTGTAATTAGTGAATAGTTAATTTCACCAACAAGTTCAAATCCCATATCTTAATGAAACATCAATGATAGAGTTGACAGAGAAAGTGGAAGTCTCACCAAGATGGTTCCTGAAAATCAATAATAAACTCAGTCAAGAGAAACAATTGTCATTAATAAAATTGCTTCAAAATCACAAGAATGCTTTTTCTTGGGAGTATAATGACATGAAAAGACTAGATCTTAAGTTATGCACTCATATAATTTATATCAAAGAGGATAGTATGCTAGCTAGACAAACCCAGAGAAGAGTTAATCTTGCACTGAGAGAGATAGTGAAGGGGGAATTGCAAAAATTGTTAAATGTTGGTTTCATATATTCTATTTCTAATATCCAATAGGTGTCACCACTTGTTATAGTTCCTAAAAAAGGTTAAAAGTGGAGGGTATGTGTATATTATAGAGAGCTCAACACAACAACCAAGAAATATCACTTTCTCCTTCCATTTATAGATCAGGTTTTAGACTCTCTAGATGGAAAGCAAGATTTTTCATTTTTGGATGGCTTTAGTGGTTACAACCAGACAAAGATTGCACCTAAAGACCAGGAGAAAACTACCTTTACCTATCCATGAGGAACTTATGCTTATTCTATTCTTCCATTTCATTTGTGTAATGCTCCAATTGCCTTCCAAAGGGAAGCCATTAGTATCTTCTCAAACATTTCACATGATTACATGGACATATACATGGATGACTTTACCACCTATGTCACTACATTTAAAGAGGCCTTGAAAAATTTAGAGAAAGTGTTGAAAAGATGCGAGGATAACAAATTGTCTTTAAATAGTGAAAAAATTTCATGATGATACAAGGAGTAGTACTAGGTCACTATATTTCTCCATCTGGTATTCAAGTTGACCAAGCCAAAATTGAGGTCATTGTTAATCTTCCTACCCATGCAAAACAAAAGGATGTTAGAAGCTTTCTATGGAATGGAGGATATTAATGAGTCCATAATTTGTCCTTGTTTTATGATATTTTTATGTTCTATTTCAAACATCTCTAAGACATTTGTTATACCTTTTTAGTATTTGAACTTGTGAATATGTTATAAGTACGGTCAAACCATAAAAACCCATGGGTAGATAATAGTTGATATACTCTAAATACCTTTTTGCCAAATATTATACATATATTGCAATATTTCATATAGTCATTTGAATGTGTGTTCTAATATTTGGATTAGTTGAATGGTTAAATTCTTGAAGATATGTATATGCTACTAACTTGCTAGGGAAAGAGGAATGATTGAAGAATAGATCAAGGAACATTGATGAAAAGCGAGGAAGACTCAGTCATGATGATGGAAAGTCATTGTGGTGTCGTGAGACATGCCTGACAATTTGAAGGAAGAACCGTTCCAGGAAATATAGGAACGTGTTTACGCTATATCTTCTTTGTGATAAATATTATGTTAAGCGGTTATGCAGCCTTTATGTTACCCTGTTATGGACTGTTAAACTTTCCTTTCTTTATGGCACGAGTTAGTTAGAAGTTATCTTTTGTGTTCAAATAAGCATCAGTCCTCTATATAAAGGGAGATGATGGTTAGATAGAAAGTTAGTCATATGGTTGTATTATTGATGTAAAATCGAAGCAAAATTACTTTTCTAGTTATGTGTGTTCTCTCATGATAATGTAAGAAAGTTTATGAAAATATAATGAAGAAGTGATTTTGACTTCAATTTGTGTTGGTAGCTAGTAGAAGCCGATCAAGGGGGACCACTTGGAAGGTGTATTAGAATAGAGTAGATTAAGTTGTTTGAGCATTTACAACAATTCAAGTAGAGTTCATAGTTGTTTCCTATAGCACTACACATTGTGTATGTTCCTGTAACACTTGCACAAATGGTCATTGTGAATGCTCTGGGTTAACAGAATAGACTAGGATCAAAGTTATAATTGTCAGCACCATTTTCCATTAGTAGATGTGTGTGTTTACTTTCTGCAACAATAGTGTAAGTTTCTTTCATGTATTTTCCTTCCTATAGCTTAAGAAAAATGACTCCATAAGAGACTTAGTATACATCCTTGGGTTGACAATTTAAATGCACTTCATGATAGAGAAAATAATACTTAGTTTGAATATACTATTCCTAGGAGAAGCCACAACATGATTATTATTGAATAGAGGTAAAATGGAATCACCTCTATTGAAATGGATATGTTGTGTGTAATGTATGGGGAAATATGAGATCCACTCCTAAATCCAAATTCCCAAAGGAGAGATCCAATTTGATCAACCAAAAGGTTAATGCATAATCGAATCAATCTATGGAGAATATGAAAGAGAGAGAGAAACCTTATATTTCCCTATGGTAGAATTGAAGTGTTTAGAATTTGAAATAATTGAAATGCAAGTACTAACCTCAAATTAGGGAAAATCTAGAAAATGCCAATTTCTGATGTCTGTGTGTACTTTCAGGCAATTCTACAACCTGTTTCAGACTGGAAATGGCGAGACGGAGAAAACACAAAAACCTTTTTCCAAGATGAGATCAGGTCGACTTTGACCCTCATAAAAGGTCAAAGGCTAGATTCTTTATTTGAAGGTCAATTCTAACTTTGTTCATAGATCTTGAAAGTTCGCCGAAAAGGGTATCCAAATCCACTCTCAAATCTGAAATTTCACACCTGTACCTGCAAGAAAATGGGGGTTTTGTTTGTATGGGGGGTTTGCCTTGGTCAAACCCCAATTTAGGAATTAACCTTGAAATTGAATTGAAATGTAGTGTGCATAAACAAAGTAATTGAAACAAATCACCTCACTTATGTTGAAGTCCTTGTAGAGGATTCAAATCCCCAAATCCACAAATAGGAGTGCTTCAATGGATGTAGAATGAATGTAGGATGTCTCCAATCAATGGCATTTGATCTTCAACACCAATCTTGACTTGATCTTTGCATATGAGGAGGCTTGGATGAATGTAGAAGGATGGATCTTCAAGGGGGCTCCAAAGAGATTAAATCCTTCAATGGCTAACAATGGATCTCCTTGATGGATGGATGCTTGAACACTTGAATGCTTGAATTCTTTCTTGCACTTGAGAGCTTGAGAGATTGCAATTGCTTGAGATGAGATGTAAAAATGAGAGAGGAAGGCCTCCTTTTATAGTGAACTAGGGCACAATCCTCTAGAGGGGCCACCTTAGAGAATCAAATCCCAATTAGGTCCTAAACTTTAGAAAATATACCTAGATTAAATTCAATTAAAGGATTTACCATTCTAAAACCCAAAATGGCCAACCCAGAGGCGGGAAAACAAATATCCCCGAAACTCGATACTCGAAAATCAAGGAATTTGGAAATTTGAAAGAGGGGGGAAAAATCGAGCTTAGGACTGACCTAGTCAAGATCGAGCTTGATCTTGACCTAGTTAGGATCAACCTCGATTCTAACCCTATGGGCTTAGATCCAGCCAGAATCAGGACAGGAGGTCCCAGGGATGCCCAGAGACCTAGAAATGATACCAGAAAGGGACAAAATGCTAGGGATAGGCATAAAATCCTATGATGACTGTGATGAATGCTAGGAGGCCCTATTTCTAGGTCCTACCTAGAAAATAAAGCCATGGAAGAGGGAAATTAAGGAGAATCCTCGAGATCCTAACCCTAATTTCACCTATAACAAAGCAGAAAAGAAGTGGAAAGTGGGGAGAAAGCCAAATACATGCAAAGACCCAATCAAGGTGCTTAACATGACCCCAGACCACTTAATTAGAGGGCTAAATGCTCTTATCATGGAAGTGCTTCCATTTTAAGAAGATACATTAAGCCCCCACTTTAGCAAGAGTATGGACTCAATGCAAACTCTTGGTAAAGGAGATCAGAATGAAAAGATAATCTTATCGTAATCCAAGGGAAAAAGGGAAACCTTAAGCCCCCAAGGACTCAAGTCTTCGTCGACTCCTAGATCACAATAAGAGAGACATCTCTAGAGAGAGAAAGAAGGTGTGATTACCTCACCCAATGAGAACTTATGTCCCATTGTGAACCACACAAGAGAACGGTGCAACTGGAAAGATGGAATTGAACCGCCTAGTGAATGTGGCTACTCACTAGTCAACCCATCAAGGATTCATCCTTAGGAATATTTTATTCCATAAGAATAAAAAAATATAAAAATAAAGAGATCCAGTCTTAAGGACACCTTCGACCTTAAGGGATCAAAATATATGTATATTTGAAACTGGAGGGATCAAGAGATCCTAAAATATAAATCCATGCTTTGAGGATTTGTTACTAATCCAAAAAGGGAGAGAAGTATCTTGAAAAATATGTGTGTATCAAAAAGTGCGTGTGTGCAATAGGTGAGAAGAGCGTATGCCCCCACGTTAAAGTCATTGCTGACACTTTAACATGAGCAATGGCTTTAACAGAAACATAAACAACTCCATTGATTACATTTCCACATCGAGATGCCCCCAGACAAAGACAAATCAAGGGAAATTTCACAGAAACATATAGAGAACAAAGTAGGGATCTACCTACCATGGGGTCAGTATGATTATAAGATAATATATATATAATATTATTGAAAATGAATTGACATCATTTCCCAAAGAAAGTAGAACTACAATCACAAAGGAGGAAAGATCACATAAGATATACGAAGGAGAATCTTTTCAGACCATGACATGGAGACCAAAAAGAATTAGTGCTACCATATCTCGAATCCAAGAAGATTACACAAGGAAACATTTACAAACAATAGCACAATTACAAGATAACATTGAACAACACATAGAAGAATAGAGATACATATAGAAGAATTTGAACAATAGTTTCGATTCCTTTATCACCTTGCACAAACTGAGTAACAAGGATCGTATAAAAGAATCTAGCAACATTTAGCAAACACATTACGGGAGAAACACAGTACAACAAGCAAATGCACAACAAAGCTACCATGAAGGACAAGTCGATCAAGCGCGTCGCCTACTCTCCCCATCTCATTGTATATCATTTAGGGAAGGTGGGTAACTTGCAAGAGGGACTATATCCAACACAATAGGAATGATAGCCAGTTCCAAACAAGGATCCTCTTGAGAATCACAATGTTCAACACTAGGTGCAAGAGTTAATTGTGATGAAAGCATATTAGTTAAATCAATGTCAATGTCAATAGTCTCATAGTCATCATTAACATCATCAGTATCATCAAGAGTATCTTCTCATCCAAATTAATCAAAATAGGATCTAAGATACAAATAGAATCATCATAATCATGCATGTGAACATCATTACTAGTAACAACCTCTTCTAACACATCATGCATAGGTTTATCCGAGGAAGGTAGAGATCCTTGAAGAATAGAATTACGAGCTTTAGCATGAGCATGACACTTTTTATGACATTCATTAGCAGATCAATTACATTTTGATTTATTTGAAATAGGTTGAGAACTAGGAGGAACAATCACAGGATCCTTCACAGGTTCTTTAGGAAGATCAATAGGATTATTAACAATATAAGAAACAATCACAGGATCTTTGATAGGTTCGGTAGAAGGAACTTGATTAACAGAACTAGAAGCCATAGTTAAAGGAGGTATAGAAGGTGTAGGTAAAAGACCATGATTAAGATCCATAGGAGGTATGACTAATTCAAGAATCTTATGATGTTTATAAGCTTGATATGAACGAAAAAGATTATCAGGTTGAGGAGGACATGAATTAGGTAATTAAGGCCAAAAAAATCCAGAGCAGCACAATCTCTAGGCCTGGAAGGTTGATATAAACTATGATTAATCATCTTCACTTCTTCATCATGAATGAACTTAAGACACTTATGGATAGGTGAAGCAACAACATGCAGGGCAGTCAACCAAGGCAAACCTAGCTTAACTTGAAATTGATCAGAAGTAGGAACAACAACAAAGGAAGTGTTCACAATCTTTCCACAGAGTTCAACTGGTAAAGTAATAGAACCAAATGATGGATAAAGAAAACCATTACAAGTTTGAATCCACACATCCGATGTATCATAAGAATCATGTGGTAAGCTTTTCATAAAAACATTTTCTTCAATAATAATATTGACTAAGGATGTAGGATCAACAAGACAACCATGAGTAGGTATCTGAGAAATCCTAGCAGCAATGTAAAGGGGACTGTTAGGAGCCTTAATAGTCTTAGAGTCATCAAAGGTAATCAAAAGTTCCCAAGGTCTTTTATTCTTAGGTTTTTTTCGAGGTTTAGGTTGAGTTTTCAGTTTAGGATTAGGTTGAGTTTTTAGTTTAGGTTTAGGTTTTGGTCGAGTTTGAGATTGAACTTGAGGTTGCATCTGAGGTTGAAGTTGAGGTTGAGGTTGAGGTATATATTGACCAATATGCTCCACTTGATTAACAACATGATTGAGATCATCCATCTTTGAATCATACATAATTTCCATAGCACATGGTTGAGCAATGGTATTAGTATCATGTGTAGGAAGGATTTGTATAGATTTGAAGGTTTTGATTAGGAGGAGAGATAGATTTGTTCCCACTACCATCAATATTATCAACAGATAAAGTCTTAGAATCAATTAAGTCTTGAACCTTATATTTTAAAGAATAACACTTCTCAGTATCATGACCATTTTGACAATGATATTGACATAAAGAATTTTGATCAAAAGATTAAGATGCAATCGTAGCAAGTAAAAGAGGTCGAATAGGAAGTAAAGTAATAATATTAGCAAATAAAAACCTATTCATAATAGCTTGTAAAGGTTCAAAAAGAGGAGTAAACGTATGATTTAATCAAAAATTAGTGGATGCAGAAGTGGCATTGTGAGATGCAACAACAACTTGATCAATAACTGCATTCGTTTGTTTGTTTATCTTGACATAGTTATTGAATTTTTGAAATTTGTTTGGATTAGGAGTAGCATCACTCTTATCAACTGGAACAGGAGCCATTGGAGTATTGCTCTCAAATTGACTCACTTGTAATTGATAATGATGAAGCGCTACACAAAGTTGTTGAAAAGAGGTAAATTCAGTAAGCAAAATCTTATCTCTAATATCCTTTTGCAAATTTGAAATAAACATACGATGAATATCAATATTAGGAACAGGATAGGAAATCTAAGCATACAAATGCTTAAAATCTACCAATAAATTTAGTTAATTTTTTCTTTAGCACTTTGTTTACAATGCATCAAGTCAGTCAAAGACACTTGCAGGCCAATGTTGTTTTGAAATTGTTGAATAAAGGCATTAGCAAGTTGTGGAAAGGAATCAATAGAATAAGGAGGCAAGGAACAATACCATTGTAAGGCCTTGTCATGAAAGGTTCTAGCAAACAGTTTGGCTAAAATCCTATGGTCATGAGCATAATCACTACAAAGGATTTGGAATGTTTTAACATGATGAACAAGATCTCCTTTTCCATGATAATTCTCAAGACGAGGCATCTCACCTTGCTAAGGAACAGGAGTACAAATAATGTCTCAAGACAAGTGACTTCCCATGTCACATGTAGGAATACTAAACTTGTTTTGAGTTAAGGAAGCAAGTTGTTGTTGTAAGGATGACACAGTTTGAGCCAAACTGATGATTGTTGAATCATTAGAGGAAATAGGAGGAGTAGCAACATTAGACACACTAGGTAAAGTGTAAGAAGTTGTAGGAATATAAGACACAACTGGAGGAACACTAGGAACTACAGTTGGAAGTGGATTGGAATAAGTAAAAGGAACATTATGATATGAAGGTTGTGATGTAGGAAGGGACACAGGAGGAACACTCGTAGGAACAGAGGGAACCGTCATAGTCACCAAAGAAGGAGTATAGGTAGGAATACTAGGTAAAGGATTAGAAGGAGGTTCAACACTAGTGATAGGAGGAATCAACCCTAAATCTTGAGCTTCTTGAGCTAAAGGTTTAACATTTGAATGCACGAGGTGAGTAATACCATGCAAGAGGTTAACACCTTGATCACTATCGTGGAGAAATTTCTTAAGAGCCTCTATAGCTTGAGTGGAATCTTGATTATGGTTCTCTTGAGTAAGCCAATTACCCATTTTATGAAGTTCAGTTGAAAGTTTTTGGACTTGTTCAGGAGGAACTCTTAAAGCGTCATCCTCATCATGAGATGAGTGAGAAGAGTTTTGCTCCATAGTAGGATTGGAATCATGAAGAATCAAATTATCATCTGGGATCCTAAGGAAAGGAGAGGAAGATTTAGGATCAAAGGCACCCATGAGTCTACGACTTCTTCTAACTAGAATGTTATAAGTAGGACTAGTGGTCGTAAAGCTCATAAACCAATGTAATGCAAATGAACTAAACTAAAAACACATAAAGCATGAATATTTTTGTATTTTTGAAATCTAATTAGCATGCAAGATCCAACACAAAGGAAAAATCTAATACTAACAAGATAAAAAGGAAATCTAACACCACAAAACACAATAGGGCATCCAATTCCACAAAAGAAAAGAGAGTAAGTATGTCGGGTTCACCAAAATGAATAGAGGTAAAATGGAATCACCTCTATTGAAATGTATATGTTCTATGTAATCTATGGGGGAAATATGAGACCACTCCTAAATCCAAATTCCCAAAGGAGAGATCCAATTTGATCAACCAAAAGATTAATGCACAATCGAATCAATCTATGGAGAATATGAAAGAGAGAGAGAAACCCTATATTTCCCTATGGTAGAATTGAAGTGTTTAGAATTTTAAATAATTGAAATGCAAGTACTAACCTCAAATTAGGGAAAATCTAGAAAATGCCAATTTCTGATGTCTATGTGTACTTTTGGGCAATTCTGCAACCTATTTCAGACTGGAAATGCCGAGACGGAGAAAACCCAGAAACCTTTTTCCAAGATGAGATTAGGTCAACTTTGACCCTCATAAAAGGTCAAAGGCTAGATTCTTTATTTGAAGGTCGATTTTGACTTTGTTCGTAGATCTCAAAAGTTCACCGAAAAGGGTATCCAAATCCACTCTCAGATCTGAAATGGGGGTTTTGTTTGTATGGGAGGTTTGCCTTGGTCAAACCCCAATTTAGGAATTAACCTTGAAATTGAATTGAAATGTAGTGTGCATAAACAAAGTAATTGAAACAAATCACCTCGCTTATGTTGAAGTCCTTGTAGAGGATTTGAATCCTCAAATCCACAAATAGGAGTGCTTCAATGGATGTAGAATGAATGTAGGATGTCTCCAATCAATGGCATTTGATCTTCAACACCAATCTTGACTTGATCTTTGCATATGAGGAGGCTTGGATGAATGTAGAAGGATGGATCTTCAAGGGGGCTCCAAAGAGATTGAATCCTTCAATGGCTAACAATGGATCTCCTTGATGGATGGATGCTTGAACACTTGAATTCTTGAAGGCTTGCTTGAATGCTTGAATTCTTGCTTGCACTTGAGAGCTTGAGAGATTGTAATTGCTTGAGATGAGATGTGAAAATGAGAGAGGAAGGCCTCCTTTTATAGTGAACTAGGGAACAATCCTCTAGAGGGGCCACCTTAGAGAATTAAATCTCAATTAGGTCCCAACCTTTAGAAAATATACCTAGATTAAATGCAATTAAAGGATTTACCATTCTGAAACCCGAAATGGCCAACCTAGAGGTGGGAAAACAAATATCCCCGAAACTCGATACCTGAAAATCAAGGAATTTGGAAATTTGAAAGAGGGGGGAAAAATTGAGCTTGGGACTAACCTAGTCAGGATCGAGCTCTATCCTGACCTAGTCAAGATCAACCTCGATTATGACCCTGTGGACCCAGATCCAGCCAGAATCAGGACAGGAGGTCCCGGGGATGCCCGGAGACCTAGAAATGATACCAGAAAGGGACAAAATGCCAGGGATAAGCATAAAATCCTATGATGACTATGATGAAGGCCAAAAGTACCTATTTCTAAGTCCTACCTAGAAAATAAAGCCATGGAAGAGGGAAATTAAGGAGAATCCTCGAGATCCTAACCCTAATTTTACCTATAACGAAGCAGAAAAGAAGTAGAAAGCAGGGAGAAAGCCAAATACATACAAAGACCCAATCAAGGCACTTAACATGACCCCAAACCACTTACTCGAAGGGCTAAATGCTCTTATCATGGAAGTGCTTCCATTTTAAGATGATACAATTATTACCTATTATGGGGTTGTTTAGATATTATAGGAGGTTTATTAAGGATTTTAGTAAAATGACAAGACCTGTATATACTTTTCTAACTAAAGATATAAAGTTTGAATGGACAAGATCATGTGAAGCATCTTTCCTACAACTAAAAGTAGTCCTCACAAAATCACCTCTCTTAAGGGGAACCAATTGGTCATTTCCTTTCCACATCCATACAGATGCATCTGAGCATGCAATTGGGGCAGTCTTAGGCCAAAAATAAGGTACTATAGAATATGCAATCTATTTTATCATTAACAATCTTCAAGTACTAGAACTAAATTACACAGTCATAGAAAAATAACTCTTAGCAGTCATCTATGCACTTAATAAGTTAAAACACTACATCAACAAGTATCATATATATACACACAAAATCATGCAACAATTAAATATCTTGTAAATAAACTTGCAATCATAGGTAGATTAGCAAGATGGTTACTATTGCTGCAAGAGTTTGATATCACCATAATTGATAAACCAGGTAGAGCCAATGTAGTGGCAGACTTTCTTTCAAGACTGCAAGTGAAGGAATATTTTGAGATTATAGATCATAATTTTCCAGATGAACATCTATTTTCTATAGCTATTAATACACCTTGGTATGCAAACATAGATAACTAATTAGCAGCTAACAAGATCTCTCCTCACTTTTCACCAAAGGAGAAGAGATTGCTAATTGAGAGAAGTTTTAACTTTTCTTGGATAGCTAGCTGCATATTTTACACATGCCTAGATTAGGTTATGAGAAGATGTGCCAAAGAAGATGAAACTTATGACGTTTTGAATGCATGTCATGATGAACCTTGTGGAAGTCATTTTGCAACCAAGAGAAAAATAACAAATATATTGACTACATGATACTATTGGGAAATTCCTTCGCAAGATTAGAAACTCCAACTGACCGTTAAAACATGAAGAATAAAGAAACCCAACCAAGAATCGACAAGATCTCAACTGTGAAGAAACAAATCGAGGTGTAAGCCTAGGCGAAGGTGCAACACTATACTAGGAACACTCCATGAGGTGCATAATAGCAACTGATCCAAATTGAAGGAACACAACAAGAAACTCAAAGATTGTACAAATTGGAAAATAGGAAAACAAATATTTTTAGTTGACACAATATTGCCATGAAACCCAAGATGCTCATGCATCACAATAAGGTGGTAAGTGGAAGGGTAAAACATCTTGTTTATAATAAAATTTTAAGAGTACACACAAATAAAATTGCAGTGTGGAATGTTGGATTAGGACACATGATGTTACCTGAGGTTTTCCCTTGCCCAAAAATTGTCATGGTTCGCGCCCAAAATTATGATAAAAATAGAAAAGCAATTGTTAATAAAAAATACCCAAAAGAAAATTTTATCCATTACCAAGAAATAATTTAAAAGTTTGTTGGACTTAGGGTTTGGAACAGAAAACTCAAATGTCCACATTGACCTAGAAAACTTGCCTCTAATTATGAAGCAATCAGTGAAGAGGAGAAAAATAAATTTATCAAAGGTATACCAATGGAGGGTACCAAATTGGATCAAAATCATAAGCCTCCTTATAATGTTAATATTTTTATGACATGGGTTTGAGATACTACTACCATGCTAATATTTTGCCTCAGATTGAAAAATAATAGGAAAGTGGGTGTAAGCCTTATTGAAATGATATTTAATATCCATTGTGTTTCACAACCGGTTAAATATAAATTTGTTGAGAACAATTCTCAATCCACGCATAAACAATTTGCAATGATTAAAAGAGGTTCCTTTGAGACATTTAGGTTCACAACCACTTGTTTCATCTTCTTCTAGTAAAATATCATGGAATGTTCAAAACCAACAAGCTTGAGATTTAGGTGTATAAGAATAATTAGGCAAGAACAATGTGTCCAATATATGAATGAACCACTAAGATAATAATGAATGATGACAGAAGGAACTACAACCATTTTGTAGACTTATTTTTGGCACCAATGTATCATGCAATTACAAACACTCCAATTCCTAGATTTCCTATGTCTTGTAGAGATTGCATTAAACCCAAACCCCCAAATACAATTGGTTGACTAGTTCCTCATAGAAGAATATACTATGTTAAAGTTTTATGGATAAGAAGTAGAACCCTGCAAACTTCCAAGAAATGTGACATAGATGGTTTTTTCATTGGAATATGTATTCAACATAAGGAAAGTACAAATGAACTCTTTCATGGTTAGTAGAAGAAGAGCATATTTCCTTCATTACCTTTCTCATGTGGAGGGTTCACATTTAAGAGAAAAACATTTAGTGTGACACATGAAATTTTGAAAAAAAATTGATTTTGATGTTGACAGTTACTGACATTATGATTAATGCAACATCATTCAAGCAAGGCTAGTGGAGAATAATAACTCTGCAAGTAGAATTCAACATGAAAGTAAATCATTTCTAGAAATGTTGAAAAATAAGGATTCTTGGGATGAGGTCAAAAAAGTGATGGAGTAAACTATTGCTGACAAAAGTATTTCTCTAGAAAAATCATCAACAAATATTATGTCATTGCACCCACAAAGAACAACAGGGCAAGACATCCAAACAAGGAGGTTCAACAATTTTTACAAAAGAGTCAATGTTCCATCTACTAAAAAAACTATGCCAAAATCTCTATATAAAACTTGTGTGGATGTAAACTAAACTAAAAAAAATCACTAATTTTTGGACTATGAGGAAGAATCTAGGTGAAGCAAAGACTAGTGCATATTTTGAAGATATCCAAAAGGATGCTGAGTTTAGTGAATTTTTGAATAAAGAGAATCCCTCTAAAGCATATATTAATAGTGATAATGATGGTGATGAGGAGATACCCTTAGGTACCACTCCAACAACTACTACAAACTCTAAAAACTAATATGTTTTGAGTGAGCCCATAAAGAAAACATATACTAAAGGGGCATCCATACTAGAAAAAATGGTTATGAAGGTGGTGGTTTGGGGCCTAAAGGACAAGACCTTTGGATGCCACTACTGGTAGAAGTTCTAAGAAAACCTAGAAAACAGCCAACCATTGGAGTTGAATCAATAGGGAAAGGTATTACTAATAAATGTGTACCTCATTTTGTTAGAGCTTCAAATCAAAATTATCCAGACACTCAGATTCAATCACAACCAGAACATGGTAGTGAATCAAGTCCTACTACCACTGGTGGGGATGGTATGAGTACTAGTACTAGTTGTGGTGAACTACTGCGACAAGAAGAAATCTCTCACAAGAGGCCAATATTAGAAGATATTATACAAGATCCCAGTGATCAAGGCATTATGAAGAAGAAAAAGGTTATGACAACAATGACGAGTACAACTCCAACTCCATCAATTTCCACTGCAAAGGTATTGTTTGCAACTTCAAAATAAACCCCTTAAAAAAGTCCAATAATTCCAACTGTAAGTGATAGTGGGGCATGATTAGGAATGGGTATTGTTAATAAAAAAATGCAATAGTTAAAACCTCGAACATAGGTGGAGGAACCTACATCATGGTGTTGCAAGTGCTATTTCATCATTCAAAGATTCAATTGCATTAGCAACCTCAAATTTTGATTACAATACTTTCCTTGATCAATTTAAAGATGGAACAAATAAGAATTTAATTAAGAGGGTTGCAACTATTGCAACTTTAGAGAAACAACCTGCATCGACTAGGATATTTCCCACATATGACCCAAATAAAGAAATGATGGAGTAAATGGTTATTATTCCCCTAATTCAAAATCAAAACCAGCCACATATTCAAATGGATACCTCTGAATTTCACGTTAGCACCATCCAAATGGATTTTCCTAGAGTTAAAAATGTGGACAAGATTAATGTGTCAAAAAAGACCAACGAAGTGGTGTACACATCATTGCTCAAGTTGGAGTGAGAGAAATATGTTAGAGAGACAAATAGAAAAGTTACATGCAAACCTAGAAAATGAGAAAGCATAGAGGAAAGCAATAGATAACAAGAGTAATGAATTACAGAAAAGAATGATTTTTTTTCCGAGCTACATCTGCAATTATAGATAATGAGTAGAATGAGAAAGAACTAAATGAATTGAAGCAAAGATTGGTTGAAAGCATAAAAAAAATTGAAAATGAAAGAGCCTCTTCGGAATAGTTATACAAAAAACTAGAGAATGTCGTTGCCTCAACCAAAAATTTACAAAACTAATTGGACCATCAGAAGGAAAGAGAAAATTAGTGGGAAGAAAAAATAGAGGAAGAAAGAAAAAATGTTGAAAGACTAACACACGAGTTGTAGAAGGAAAAAATATAATTAAATCTTCCCAAGACAGATTAAATGGAACTACGAAATAAACAATGAGGTATATAAAACAAAAAAATTGGGGGCAACTAATGCAGATGAATGACCATTTTGTGTTAGTGGTTTGAATTGAATGGAAGTTTGAGAGTACATCATGGGAAGCTCAATGAATACATTTCTTAGAAAGGAAATGTTTGTTCAAGAGAAAATTGCAAAACAATTTTTTCAAACATTCTACAAGGCCAGTGACAACTATTTGGCATCCAAGGGAATTCACAACCACATTGATGCCTCAGTAAAGACATCATATATCATTTAAAAATGTGAAAAACTATAGGAAGCACATGAACATCTAGATAAGGCTACAAAAAAGATGAAGAGTCATGGAAAGACACAAAAATTTATAGATCTTGGTTTGTAGAAGAGTGCTGACACAACAAATCAATACATTGAAATGATTATTTCAAAAAGAAGATGAAGGAGAAAGTGAAGTATAATTTAAACTTATTTTCTAAGGATGCAAGTGAGACAAGCTTTTTTTATTACATCAAACTATTGATAACCTTGAATGCAACATTGGGTGAAACAATGGTGTCAAGTTCCTCTTCCAAATATGAATTGTTGATAAATTTTTAGGTCACTTACCATACGTTACAACAAATTGGACTTCCATCAAATGGAGAGTAGAGTACCCTATAAAAACTATAAAAACTAACACATTGATTTTATAGTATGTATTGTATAGTTTGTATTCCCAAATTATTTCAGGTTTTCTGATTTTCTTTATTTTTAATTTCAAGCATATTGTAATTTTTCCGGCTTTAATTAATTCTATTTTATGAATAGGAAAAATTCAGTAGTTACTAATCCAACATATAATGCACACCTTCATGCTTGTAAATTTGTAGCAAGTTCCTATAGAAAGAAAAGTGATGAGGTGGACAAATTTTGATGAGCCAATAGATTCAATGTCTTGGTAATTGATCTTGATGTTGACATGTTGCAAATTGCCCTGAAGGTGTTGTTTCTCTCATGTTTCTATAAAAGGGAAATCAGGGTCATTTGCAAAGGGTTTTAAAATTTTGTATTGACTCTTGAGAAATTAGATGAAATAGATATACTTTTTCATACTAAGTCACACAAATTTGTGTATTGATTAAATTGATTAGTGTATGGTTATATTTTGAAAGAATTGATGAAAATATCACCATCTATAAATAAACATTACTCTATCAATAAACATATTATGTTGTTTCTTATTTTTCCATTTTCTAATTTTATGTATACTATGTTATTCTGCTATTTTCTATCTATAAATAGAAATTTGAAAAATGCAATTGCATATCAACATTAAACGTCATCGACAAAAATATAAAATATCATCAACCATATTTAGGATTTTGTAATATGAATGATAAAATATAATAATAAGTTTAATAAATACCTAATAACTACTAGTGCTAAATCTCTTAAACTTGCCAAATCATCCTCATCATCATATTAAGAGCCTCCTTGATTCTTGTTTGTGTTTTCTTCACTCTCTGTACCTCCGATTAATTGCATCTCAAAGGTGTCATTACATGTGTCACTGCCATTCATTACATGTCATTTTCAATTGTCCCCACTTTGGTTTGAAGTGTTGTCCAACCCTCTTTTTTCACATTTGGACTTCCAGATTGTCAATGCCCTTATAGAAGGAAATTTTTTGAAATCATACCTAGATGTATACTTGACCTCAAACAATTTTCCAAATTCTTGCCTAGTTTGTTTCTGATCTTTGATTTAGGAACCCTCAAGCACTGAAAACTCTCTCATCCTCAATACCATGTTTTGACATAAATCAACAAGTTTGAATTTTTTTGATATTGAATCACACAAAAAATTTCCTCTAACCTAGAATTGTCCAAAGCTTTGTTATTGATCCCTCTTCATGGGGGTTCTTCATTTTTTGATATTATTCCCTGATAGTTATTGCAAAATGGGTTGAATGTTCTCTAATAATAGTTTCATTTAAAATTCCATCGATAGTTTGTGCATTGAATTGTACATATTTGCAAAATTGGCGTATCAAAGTCATTAGCTTCTGATGATAATCAACTGCATAGTTGAGTTTTCAATATTGAGGAAACACAATAGATATGCCTTCAAGTATATTTTCACAAGGGAATTAGCTCTAATCTTTGAGGAAAGAGAATAGGTGATTTCCTTCACAAAAGTAGTTACAAACTCAATGATCTTGCTAAAATCTTCCCTTGTAACACTTACTTCTTACTTCTTAGCCTGACACTTTCCTAGCTCTGTGAGTGTGGCGAGGTAGTGCATTGGTATCTCAAATCTGCATACATTGACACATAACTCACCATTTCCATTGATCTGTAAAAAATTATTAGGATTGTTCAAATCTATCAATGTGTGTCACTTAACAAATTTTAAATGGTATACAAGTATTTGGTAAATCTTGCTTAATTTTTCAACACATACTCCATATTATTGACTTGTCACTTCTACATGTGAGATGTATTAAGTAAATCACATGTAATGATGAAGTTTCACTTTATTTCCTTATTAATGTGAAATTGAGTTATATATTTGATTTTTTGATATATTTATGGGTTGTGAACCTTACATTTTATTTGTGAAATGGTAGAAGATAGGAGGGTGATCTTAGAGAAAGTTGATATTTTTTTATATATTAGAAATAAAGTAAAAAATAAAGTACATTATGAGGACCTTAGCAGTACATACTAAATTGCTACAAAAAGCCCAAATCAAAAAAAGATTTTTTAAGTTACATGTGTCATCGTATCAAAGCATTAATTTAAAAGAGTTTTGCACCAAGCTTCTATAACATATATACTACTCCCATAATGCCTTCACATTGCTACTTTAGTAGACATAATCATAGTCATTGATGCCTAATAGACGCCCTATCATTTCCTTTGGGTCAACGTCTTTAACAATGGGCTAATAATAAGTCTTTTGTCCTCTTTTACGTCTAATACTCTCTTCTACTTCAAGGGATTTACTGATATTATTTTTGTCCACGTATTGCTTCAAGAGTGCAAGCTCCTCCTTATTCAAATTTTTTCTTCAATGTGGGAAGAAAAGTGTAGGCTTAATCTCTTTTCTATACACATTTTTCAAACCTTCTTTAAATGGGATTATAAACTTGTCCTTTGGGATTTCCAGAATAGCTAACACCTGCAACATAATATTTAGAAAGGCGAGTACATTTGTGAACACAATAAGGTGCCTTGCCTTGACTTGAAATAATTCTTCATTCCTCTTCTTCTTGATATACTAAATAATTTCATTAGCCAAAATAAGTCAAAACTTTTTATTAAGATTAATAGAAAAAGCATTAACACACCCAACCAAAATTTCAGACCAATTGAAGCTCTAGTTGATACTTTAAAAAATGTTGGCAATATATTGATGTAAACAATGAGCACATAAAAGTTAATGTAGTATTATGAGTCTATGGGTCTCTCAACCCTTGTAAATTAATTCAAATTGTTGGCATTTCCTTTGCTCTTCTAAGGTGTTTAACAAGTGGGAAAATACTAGGAAAAGTATCTCAAACTTTCTTCTAACATTAACTATATGAAAAATAAACTTTTTAAATTATAAAACATAAAAAAATAACTTATGAATATCAACTTTGTGTTTTGAAAACATAAAGTTTTAGGGAACTTGTTTGATATCACTTATACAAATGTATACTGGGAAGATCTTTTCAAGCTCTACAATTTAGAAAATGGTTTCCAATGGTCTTATAGACAAAAAATGATAGCTTTTAGAAGTTGGGCCTCTTGCAATGGAAATGTAAAAACATATAGGGCATAGTAAATATTTATAAGAGGGAGTTAGACTTGTCAACCAACTTATGATGTGTATAATGGCATGTCGTAAGATATCTTTGAATGGAGATAATGAAGCTAAAATAAAACATCCAAATTGGTGAGTGGAATATGACATGCTTATGATAGGTGGAAGGAATATGTTATTTTTAGCCTATCACTTCATCTTAGGATTTGGGTGTTGGTTTTCTAACTAGGTATCTAGGTGCCACATTTTGGGGTTATTTTAGCCCATGGTTTTATAATTACCATTTTATGATTTTTTGTATTACTTCTCATATTTATAAGTTGCTTGCGATGGATGAATTGATTAATGAGTTTGTAGGTATCATTATTCTATTGAAATTACTCTAGATCTCTAGTTGGTGATACTCCTATAAAGACTTTCTCTACAAGCGCATTGAAATTATGCCTAGCTTACTAATTATTATATTGGGTTGCTTTAGAGTGTAGATCTATTCTCTCAAAAGTGTTTTTCATGTACTCTTGGGTTGTGGAATTTTTTTGTTTAGTTTCATAGATGTTTCTCCTTTATGTAATTGTAAAATCTAAAATTTGCACTAAGTTATTTAATACTTGATTAGTTTAGGAAGTATTTCCATGCATCTTGTATTGACTTATACTACATGCCTAGTTGCAAACTATACATGTCTACATATCAAGATAAAACTTCTTCAGACAAGATTGCGCTATGGCTCTTAGGAATGCTAAACCTCCTAAATGTAACTTCCCCAAAGTCGAGTTGCGAGCTTTTAAAAATCTTGTTCGCAAGCATGATCTCGTTATTTCCAAGGCAGATAAGGGTAATGCCACAGTAATTATGAACAAGTCTGACTACATCAATAAGATGCTCGACCTTCTCTCAGATACCAGTAGCTATAGGGTTGTTCCCCATAACCCCTGCTCCAAAACCTTGAAAAAAGTCAAAGCAGCTATCTCGGGTTCTTCCTTTGATGATGCTACTAAGAAGCGCCTTCTTCCCATTAAGGAACTCACCCCCCGCATTTACAGGGTCCCTAAAATCCACAAAGCCAACATTTCACTAAGACCCATTGTGGACACTATTGGCTCCCCAACTTACAAGCTGGCTGCCTTCCTGTCCAAATTACTTGTCCCACTAATTGGCAATTCAGACTTATTCGTCAAAGACTCTAACCATTTTGTCCAATTTATTAAGGACTCCAGATGTGATAGTAATGACATCTTGGTTAGCTTTGACATTGTCTCCCTCTTTACCAGAGTTCCCATGCATGAATCCATTGAGATTATCAAGCGTAAGGTTAATGTTGAGGTTGCCTCTCTGGTGGAGTTATGCTTGCGTTCAACCTTCTTTTCATTTTGTGGTATCATTTATGAACAGGTCGACGGGGTAGCCATGGGTTCCCCTCTTTCACCTGTGATTGCTAACTTATACATGGAAGAGTTTGAGGAAATCGCGCTTCGTTCTTTCCCCCTTAAACCTAAGTGGTGGAAACGATACGTAGATGATACCAATGTCTGTTGGCCTCATGGTCTAGACAAGCTAGAAGAATTTCATGCTCACCTCAACAATTTAGTTCCTTGCATTTCTTTCACCAAAGAGATCGAATCCAACAACCACCTACCTTTCCTTGATGTTTCTATCCTTAAAAAACCAGATGGCTCCCTAGGACGTCGGGTTTTTCGCAAAGCCACCCACACTGACCTTTATCTTCATG